>OMLF01042241.1:34357-51965 GCA_900302615.1 Holocentrus rufus | reverse complement strand
TCTCCGGCAGATGGATTGTTATTCAGTCCCATTTCCCACCTCCAGCCTCCTCTAGCTATTGGTGTGTGGGATTTCTCTCAGTGGTGGATTTCATGGAATCATCAATCGCCGTCCCTTGAATTTCTCCAATCCTGCTGATTGGTGCTCGCCAGTGTTGTTAGCTACTATTGTTTGTGAATGCAAGTGGGTTTAGATGAATGTTGTTTACAGTATATGCTTGCTAAGCGGCCCACAGAGCTCAGTTTGAGCCTCTGTGTCCTCACAGCCTCCCTGTCTTCTTTATAATTCCTTGGGGGCTGTTCTTTGAAAAGAAAAAAAAAAAGATTTGGTCCAGTTAGGGGGTAAGGTTGCAATGCACTGGAGTAGACCATCCCTTATAAATCTATGTTTATTCAATTTTTCAGTTCTCTGTGACTCAAGTGGCTTGTTGACGCTGAATCAGCTCCACTGCCATTTTTATTTCAAATCAGCTTTATCGCCTCCAACAGTGGTCAGTTGTATGCGGAGCTAATGAGAGGTTGTCAGTTTGCCTCGATAAGTGACTGCCCCTCTACTTCATTTGATCACTGTTGTTCTCCTTATGGTACAGAGTGCTTCTGTTGAGTGTTTGTGTGTGTGTGTGTGTGCAGCCATTCATGTTTGTTTGGTGTGAGTGCTCTTCCATTAACCTGACTGTCAAACAGGCGTCTATGAACAAACAAGGGGTGGGGGAGGAGGAGGAGTCGGAGGTTTGATAAGAGTCCAGGCTCCGTACCTCTGAATGCCCGGCTATTGATTAGGATGGCAATCATACTAGCACTCTATTAAATCATATCCAGTCTCTCCCTCAGCCTGGGCATAATGGAGCTATCGACACCACAGTATGAGTTTAACAACTCTGTGGCACAGAGATTATGGAGCCTGTACCTGCACTGGTTAATTTACAGCAGATGCCTTCCCGAGGTGACAGATAGGCAGGATAGAATGAAGACGTCCTGCATCATATAGGATAGTTCTTGGGTGTTTTGCACGTCCTATGCAACATAGGCTTAGCCATTTTTGTTTTTGCACACAAGACATAGCTGGTCAAGGAAAAAAACATCTCTTACACATTGCATGCATATTGCTAAATGCCATGTTTTCGTAGCTACATTGCTAATTTGCATCACACTGTGTTTCCCTTTGTTGCATTGCTGCACCAGATAAAGAAAAAAGGCCTGACTAAAGTTGCCTGATGAGTAAAAATGAAAGGAATATAAATATGGAGTTCCTGAACATAAGGAATTGCTGTTCTCTAATAGAACATCCTTTAAGTCAAATCACATTCAAGCTTCAAAACAGTAACCTACAGTACTCTTTATTCTCTATGAACTTCAGTGATCAGCATAATCAGAAAAACAGAATAATATAGAAAAAAGGCAATCAGACTAATATCAGCATGCAAATGCTTCATAAATTATACAGTACATATGTACAAGACAAGAGAGTAAGTGCAGTCATTAATCAGAGATCCTTTAAGAGCCTTTCTTATACAGGCATAAAAGTATTCAGATCTCTTAATTAAATTCCTGTATTCTCTTCCATTTCTATTACAGTATTGATCTATCACATGCTGTATATATTAATTTAGCATATATTTCATAGACAACTTTTTGTGTGGAAGATTCTCTGGTAAGCTGGTGCTGTTCCTCCCACGGATTAGACTGTGAAAAGCACACAGAGAAAGGCTTCTAAAATATTCCTGCAGTTTTAAAAAAAGAGCTGGCAGTTGACTTTGGATTCATGCAGTCGGTGTCTATCAAATTCAGGCGGTTTTAAATGTGGGTTTTTGTATAGATCCGCAGGTAGTGTGGCAGACATCAACAGCCTCCCACCCAGCAGCACCTGTAAGCTGCGTTCGGTTCAGCAGCTGTAGCCTGTTGCAGTTGCACGCTGGTGCATTAGCATAGCTGTTGATCCCACCTACTGTTAATTGACTGGACAGAGCTCACACAATAGCCAGCAGGTGATGCTGAAGCTCTTACTAACACCAACACACACACACACACACACACCACATATAGATATGGCTTTTTATTCTATTTATTTAGTTCAAGTGTTTTTCTTTACACGTTGCAGCTTTGTTTGTTCCCTCTCTTTCTGTGTCCTACTGTCAGAGATGCTGTATTTAATTTCTGAAGTAGACTGGGGAAAGAAAAACAGAAGAGATACGTGAGAGGTTGGAATAGTGGCTGAATTAGCACTAAAAATAGCATTAAAGACTTACAACGAGGTTACCCAGATGCTAATGGGGTAAAATTGTACATTTTCTGGGAAGGCACGTGTCTGTAATGCTCAAATACAAAAAAAACAACAAAATAGCCTTTCTCTGTCACACCTGGCTCTGTTCATCGTACCTTCATCTCAGTTTCTCATTTTCCTTTCATGAAATCCCTGGTGTCTGGTCGTTTTGTGTCAGCGGAGACTGGAGTGGCATGGCACCTGAGAGGCGTCATCTGACTTTAATGGTGCCTGATGAAGATGTCTGCCGGATTTGACAGCTGACTCTGCCTCTGACAGACCCTACACTGCTATAATTTAGCCCACTTAGCAATCCGTCTCTCTCTCTCTCTCTCTCTCTCTGTCTCTCGCTCTCTCTCACCCCCACAGCAAGCCCTGAAAGAGAACCTGAGGAGGAGGGAGGCAGAGGAGAAACAGAGAAGAGCGCGGGCAGCGAAGGAGAAGGCCGAGCGCGAGAAGCAGGAGAGGCAGCAGAAGAAGAAGAGGCTGCTGGAGGTCAATGCAGGTAGAGATTGTTCACTCCGCTTTGCCTATCAACCCTTGCATCATTAAGCTGTCTGCATGCAGCTGTCTGCTAAATCAATCCAGTCCAATTGCGTACAAGATCATTTAAAGACAATGGCTCTCATTTATCAAGGGAGCAAAAGACCCAATATAATCGTTAAATGAAGGCGTGCCCTTTTTTTCCCACAATTCAGTATTTATCCCTCTGACACTGAACTCACATCTGCTCACAAAGTGTGTGTCTGTTCGGATTGATTTCAACTGGTTCATTAATGCTTGAGGGAAGTTAAATTCAGAGTTAGCAGTTAGCAACAATGCACAAGGCAAAAAACACAATGTCATAATAATTCCTGAATTATTATTTTTTTTATTGTTTCATTGTCTGACAGCATCATAAGGACTTCAGACTAGTTTTTATCAAGTCTAACAAATTTATCTCACAGGGGTTTCACTTATAGGTAAAAAATTAAAACTTTCCACTGCTGCGCCAGGCATGTTTTTCCTGTTTTATTTCACTGCTAAACAGCTCAAGGTAGATAATTTTTTCAATAAATACACCACAGGTGTATTTATTGACAGGCACCGCTAAATATCAGTGTGTTACTGTGTTCATATGAGCAAATCATCACAATTATGTTGCACTCACATCACTGAGGGAAAGTTTTGTGATTCCAAGAAAGCAAGTTTCTAACTACCGTTATGCTTAACTTTGGAAGATTTCAGTGAAGTAATTATGAAGATAATGTGGCACTTCATTGATCCTCGTACGGAAATTCTCCTCTTGCTTGCCCACTTGAGGGAGGTCAGAGCACAGAGCCAGCTAAAAATAGCGCTTATGGAGCTTGGAGAGATTCACTGTCTTGCTCAAGGACACTTAAGCAGGGTGGATGGTTGCCAACACAGAGCTCCAAGCCAAGCCGACAGCTCAAAGGACGGCCTGTGGAACCATGAGGACGCCCCACGAGTCGAGTTAACACCTTCTGTAATTAGTTGGCAGAACATTGTGCTGCAGCCACCAAGGCTGATGGTCAAATTGATAATCTTTTGATATGAAATCACATATCATGTTAATGCTATTAACTTTGCACTAAGTAATACCATCGCAGAGTGTGTCTGAGTTGAGTTGTCCCAAGCTGACCACTGCTAAGATGGACTGTTTCACCACTGAGCATGACTGTGGCGCTCAGTGATAAGGTAACTGGAATGCTAACTCTATTTACTAAGCAGGTTCGGGCATAGCTATGAAGAAGATAATGTTTGCTCCGTGCCAGAGCATCTCGTGCCAAGAGCCACAATTTATTTTTTATTTTTTTTTCAATTTTATTTATTTATTTTTTGCTTTGGATCATCGCTGATGCCAAGAACAGCACAGCCTCCAGACCCATTTCCAATGCCCAAAGCCAAGCCTGGCAATGCAGCTGAGCTTGGCAGTCCCAACCCTGCACCAGCATCTCGCTAACATGACCATGCCAACCAGTGCAGCAGTCCTGTAGACCCTACAGTGTAACTGAAGAGCCACCATGCTCCATCCAGGCCAAAGTACTGCTCCGGGCGCAGCATCCAGCCAAAGGCAGACCTCACTTGGCTAAAACAAATGCCACACTCCTCCCCGGTTTCCCCTTCACTCCGGTTGAGATTTAGATCCCATTATTTCATCTCTTATCACAGACGTTCCTCAAATGGTGCACCATGCCAGGTGTCAGGTGGCGACTCCTTCAACGGTTCTGCTTCGTCCGGCTCATCCAAACTCATGTCGGTAGATGGCAGGCGTTTAGCAAGGTCATGTCCAGTGGCGGTGAATGAGCAGGAATCTGACGGGTATGGGATATATGTTGGTCCAATAGTGTGTATGTCACCCTCTGCCATTCTGTGGTTATCTCAAAACACCAGGGCCAAGGTTAGAGCCAACAGAAATGATGGACTGCCACCAATCTGCTGCTTTTGAGAGACAGACGTAACTTGCCTGTTTGTGTGTATGTGTGTATGTGTGTGTGTGTGTGCATGGGCAAATGTGTGTGTGTGTGCCAATGTATGTGTGTATATACTGTATGCAAGTAAATGTTTGTTGTGCGAATTTTAATAATTCTGGCATGTTTTTTACTCAGAATGACAGCTTGTATTTGTCTCTCTCTCTCTCTCTCTCTCTCTCTCTCTCTCTCTCTCTCTCTCTCTCTCTGTGTGTGTGTTTGTTTGTGTTGGGTTTTCTTCCATTCCAAACTTTTCTATCTCAAAAAAGTAGTTCAGAAATAAGAACAAAATTATAAGAACAAACTTCAGCCAAATGTTGTCATAAAGGCTTATACAAATATGCCTAGAGCTTGAAATTTATTTAGATACGCTCAAATTAAGATAAAGCTAAAGGGAAACTCTCTGACATCCCCAAGAAGTGATGTTTCTGGCAAAAATTTGACACATGCATGCACGCCAACACGCACACATAAACACTCACATGCACAGGCATATGCACACACACACACACACACTCACACACACACACAGATAGTTGGGATAAAATGAATGAGTGACTGAGATTTGGCATTGTGCTGCCAATCCAGGACAGGATTTTCTCTCTCTCTCTCTCTCTCTCTCTCTCTCTCAACACAGACTATTTATTAACTAAAGAGCTTTCTCTTTGTTTGTCAGGGAGGATTGTCCTCAATGGAGATTTTCTCTGTAATCATCTGATTATCCATCAATTCCCTAAAAAGCCCCAGAGAGACTGCATACCCACATTATGCTGAAGGGCACAGCAATGAGAGACAGAGGAAGGGAGGGGGAGGGATTCAGGCAGAAAATGATCGAAATGGAATTTAGCTTCCTTACCTACTACATGTACCCGCATTTAGTTTAATTTCAGCCTAAGCTTCCCCTCCTTGTGCACACCTTCATTGTGAGACTCTCCCTGTTTCATACCCGTTTCCCTGCAGCTTCTTTACCTTCCACCAAATTGGCTCCTACCTACACAATAATGTGCAGCATGGCTCCGTCTGCTGCACTGTGCCTTCTGGTAGTCTGAGAGAGAGAGAGAGAGCATCAGCATGCATGCATTTGCATAGAGCCCTATGGAGATTGAAATTCAGATTGAATAGGTATTTTTTTTCCTCCTCCTCTAGCTGTGCCTGCCTTGTGTATGACAAATCTGTTGCATTAACTCCCAGGGTAGGCCGGGAGCGGGAATGTTTGTGGAGCGACAAATTACACATCAGAGCTTTATTTAACATTCCCTACATGGCTACAAGCAATGAACTATTAAGACGTCAAATAGAGGAACAGCTAGAGACGCACCCCTGCATGCAAAGATGCTAAAAGCACATAGGAGGGGCATCAGAGAGAGAGACAGAAAGGAAGATAGAAAAATAAATCTTTTGGGGAAGAGGTGGCTTACATGAGATTTGATTCCTATTTCTTGTATGGGCAAACTGGCAATGCCCTCTGTGCGATGCGTTTGTACTGTAATAGGGTTCACCTGATTGCTTTATATTATTTTGTTGTTGATGTTTTCACATTTGCTGTCAGCTGGCCATGCAGGCAGCAGATGCGCAAAAAAGGATTCTGCTTTTTAACGACATTATGCACCAGTCAGTTTTCTCTGGGGCTGATTGTGATTGCTGGTATTTTTTAACAGTGTGATCAGCCGATCACTTATCCCATCGCCGCTTGAAACGATGCAATTTACCCAGACTTTTTACCAGCAGTGGCACATCATGTAAAAGTACTCAGCGAGCCCAAATTGTAAAATTTCAATACAGGGCTGTGTTTAACCCGCTGTTCTTATGGCTGCGTGACATAGGTGATCTACATCTGTAGATAAATCATAGGCTTTATCCAAATATAGTAATTAGCCTACATGTGTGCTTACTCATCCATTACCACTTGTAGCACACGTCTCTCACTGCAGAAGCATCAGCACTGCCCGCTCTTCAGTATATTAAACTCTTATCTATGGTCATAGGCTCGGAAATTCAAAACACGGCAGAGATGAAGGGTCAGTGCTGGATGGACAACATGTGCACAGTGCTGGTGTTCTGCTGACCGCAGCAAAATGAACCCTCTCCCACTTTCCTGATGCAGCACTTAAAACTTTTACTTGAAATTCTGTGTTAAGGGCAGTTGAAATGGTAATCAGACGGTCACCGGTGACCGACTGAGAACATTTATCAGCCAATTATGATTGGCGGCCAATCGATTGGTGCAAGCTCATTCAACACCCATTGAATGACTTGCCTATTTGCTGTTCAAAGGGTCAATAAACAGGGTCAGGTTTCTGTGGGTCCTTAAAAAGTCTACAATCCAATAATCTGAATTTTAGCCCTTAATATGTATTAAACTGTCTTAAATATGATTTTGGTCTTAAAAATTGATTGAATTATAAAGTTGAACATTACTTTTATAAAATTGCGTTAACTTCAGTCTTGGTGTTTTTGGGGAAACATTTTTTTGATCACGCTGTAACAAAACTACTAAACGAAACTGACATAGAACCAATAACTACTAATGCAAACTCTGCAGCAATGCTGACTCTGCCGGTAATCGACCTCTGGACAGGTATTCTTCATACTTTTTTTTGCCAGTATGGACATGAAATAGGCCTTAAATTGCATTCAGAATGATCTTAAATTTAGCTTGTTGAAACCTGAAGAAATGCTGGTAAATTCCAGTGTCAGGTATGCAAGAGAGAGAGAGGGGGGGGGTTGATTAGCCCCATTGTGCTGTTTCCTGTGTACGTGTCCGAGGGAACATAGTGGTAGGCATGCCATTTTCTGTCCTCAGCTTTTCAGTCTCAGCCCAATTGACCCTATTCCTTGCCTTGCCCTGGTCCACGTCTGCTGAACAGTGTTACTACCGGGTCAATGTCCTGATGATAAGTGCCACATCCTGTTGAGTGAAGTGGCTGGAGGCATTAGTGCTGGTCTCAATAGAGGGTAGACATCGAAACACAGACAGGCTGTTTGTCTAGACAATGGAAAATGCCACTCTGAGCTGGTTCTGATTAAATAGATGGTGATTGAAGTTTCACTACAGACAGGCGGATAACTGGATAACTGCAGCCTATTCCCGGAGGTGGAGGTCCAGCTCTCCCCTGATTCCGCTCATTGTGCTTTTTCTTTTGTTTTCTCAGCTTGAAGGACATCCCCTCCGCTTTTGTTTACCTTCTTGTTCATCTTTTTGGGTTTTTTTTTTTTTTTTCGTTCTTTTCAAATCGGAGGGCAAGCATGCCAGACACTTCACAGTGAAGCTCATTCTGCCCAATTGCTACTTTCTTTCACTGCCGAAACTCGGGACTCGGAGTTGACCGCAGAGCAGCAATCAAGAGGACATGAACACAAGGCAGACTCCGAACTCTTACCAGTCTTTAAATAGACATCACAGAGGCCAAGACTGGTTTACGAGGGTGTCTTCATTTTTGTGAGAGTTAAAACGGAGCGTCTCTGCGCTTCGCCGCGCACCTGTCACGAGAGCTCTGGTCTCAGATGCTGCAGAATAGGGAGAGGCAGGGAAATTGTGCCCATCAAAGCACCAATCAGCAGCTCTACTGTCAAAGCTGGAATACCAGTCTTCGTCGTCCTGTTCCTCTCCTTCCTTTTTGTTCCGTCTCCATATCCTCCTCAGCACCACCTGTCACGAGCTGCATCGTTGTTTCAAACCCATTTCACAGCTACTAGTTTGACTAATATTCCTAGTTTTGCCATGTCTTCCTCCTCCATTACTACCCATGCAAGCTGACGCGTCTGTGATCTCCCTGTAAGTTTGTGGGCATGTGGGTGTGAGTATATAAATATGTGTCATGATTCTCAGTGTTGGGCTGTCTGAAAACACCTTTTGTCTCCGTTCTATAAAGCAGTTTTCTGTCTCTGCCTGTCTGAGGTGCCCCTGATTGATGTGTAAAATTGGACTGTTTGTGCTCCCATATAATCCTGAGTCGGGAGATCTGAGTTTTGTTTTTTTCCTCGCCTCCTGAGGCTCAGAGAGTGTTTTATGTTCTCGTGGGTTGGAGTCAAACGGAGTACTACAGACTAAGGCACACACTGCAGGTTGCGACAGATTGATCTGCTCCTTTTCTTTTTTTTTTTTTCCTTTTTTTTTTTTTTGCTTGTTTTCCGTGCGTACGTCTGTATTTGTGTGTGTGCGTGCGTGTGTGCGCGTCGATGGGGAGTGTAAAGCTTGCTGCCTGTGATGAATTGCCACAGCGGCGGAGACATATTTGGACGTCGAAGAGCGTTGGTTTTCCACAGAAATTCTTGCTGCCTCTCTGCTCTGCGTAATGATGAAGAACTAGGCCTGTATCAACCAGAGGAGGAGTGCATCTCTTGCGAATGAAAAGCCTAACACATGCACACACAGCATCAGGCAGGCAGTGAAGTAGGCCATGATGTAGCCACCGTGTGTGTGTGTGTGTGAGAGCTTGTTGCAGCCGTTGCTTGGCATAGGGTTCTGATACAACAGCAGCCCACCACTCCTGGGACCCTGTGCCCTGGAAACTGGAGCGTCTGAGTATAAAGAGGGTTTGTTGTAGAGGGGATTGTGCATTGTGGAGATGATTGACAGCGCTTGTAGAGGAGGCAAGACCAGAACCCACCGTGGAGCTGCACGGTACAGCAATGGAGAAATGAACTGTTGGGTTTGCGGCATGAAAGCAGCAGTCATGGGTATAATAGGCCTCACCAATGGAGGAGATGCAGATTGAGGAGAGCTCGGAGCCGCCTGACAGAGGAGGTGAGCCCGATAACAAAGCTGGGCCGCAGCCAAGCGCCGAGATTTATTCCCATAGGAGGACACAGGGTGACTGTGTCAGGGACAGCCAACCCAGTCATCATTAATTTCTGTTAATGTATACCACCACTGTCAGGCTCAGGTAAATGCTTCGGCACGGAGGCAATAGGCATTACGCACACGCGCACACACGCTGTCCATGTTATTCAAATGAGGAGCATTTGAATTCACTTCATTTGCAATGTGTGTATTTGCTTTCAGGGAAATTGCTATTGCATTTGAATATGATAGATAACTTCAGGCTGTAGTAAATATATAAAGCAGTAGCCCGCAGCGAGACAAAGAAAGCTGACACTTTGATTTACACTAACCATGTCTTTGTACATCTTTGTTGCATTTCAATAAGAATATGAATTCATTGTTCTGAGGTTCATAGAGAAACATGAATAGGTTCAGAGAATACTATCTATTAGAGTTGTCATGCATTCTTCGTCTCTGATTGACAGTTGACATTTGACAGACCTGATAGGTTGAATGATGGAAATAGACGTTTCTTTCAGTGCAGATGACAAAGCCACAAAGGGTGAGGCATAAATAGAAGTAGCTGGCCACTGTAATGCTTCTGCTTACAGTGCTTACAGTGGTCCAGGTGAGACCAGCTCGGACTATCCCAAATACGTGTTTAATATTTGGATAATCTCTGCATTTTATGAATGGATATTTGGACATTCACTCCACATTAATTGGCCCATAAAAACAAATATGGGCAATAGCAAAGCGCACTCCAAACAAACACACACTAATCTCCCAAAGCATAGAGGTGCTGCACCACTGGTAGTTTCCCCCACAATGTAAGAAAGCTTGCAATGAAACGTGACATCGTAGATCTTTTTGGGGTTTTTTTCCAGTACACAGAATTTGTTTTGATTTGAGTTTATTTAGATTTGCCTTGCCATCTTTTTCAGTCTCTGCCTCACTATTTACTAGTGATGCGTGGGGGATGAGTCGGCTGATATTAAATTGCTCTTGACTGTAAAGAACTTTGTGTTTTGAAAAGTTCTATATAAATCAAGATTATCATTCCTGTCATCATTATTATCCAAATGGTGTTCGAATAGCAATCCAGCAAACGACCGACCGAATCTGGATATAGGTTTTATTATCAACACAAAGTTCATGTCCGCACATGAATACTATGTTTGCTTCTCTTACTGTGTATTATAAGCCATTATTTTACTGGGATTTTCAGTGAAGTGAGGAAAAACACACAGTCTTAATCACACCAATGTCCTCCTACCCTTCACTAAATCAGTGGTGGGACCTGGCAGTCACATCATGACTGAGGCTACAGCTTCTTCTCTATTGGGGCCAATCAAGGCAGTCAGGGGAATATGGTGGCAACTCGCCATAACATCCTCCCACAAAAAAACGACTCCACAGGTCATTCCTTCCTTCCCTGTGATAAGACTGACAGGATCATGTCCTAAAGTAGTGCGGGAGACCCATGTTTGAGTCACAAGTGAAGTAAGATTTGTGTTTTTCTCCAGGTGTTTTATTTTCATTTTGTTCGCTTCTGCAAGTTTTTTATTGTGACGATAAAGGCCCTTACTATAACCTTACCCCAACATTAACCCTAACCTTTTCCTAAACTTAACAACGTAGTTTTGGTGCTTAAACATAGCCAAATAGTGACGGTTTTGAGTTTTGTCTGTGCACATGCGCACTACAGCTTTCGGAAACTACACTAATGGGTCGTATCAAACAGTTAATCTATGTGGTGCACTATTTTGTGAGGATTCATCCCCAGCTACAGAGTGAAGTGCTTCAACGACCCCATCCTACATGAGCATAGATCATATTGAACACATATTTACGTAAACTTCACAATTAGCCAAGAAATCAGACTTGAGAAAAAGTATGAGACCCTGACAGTTCGCAGTGCTGAATTTGAGAGTCGTAAATGTGTCAAATCTCTGTGTGAAACTGATCAGCATTCACCCACAGGCTTTCCATCTGCATCTCTGTCTCTAAATAGTGTGTGGTTGAAGATACAGCAGCTTATGGATCATGTTATCTGTAACAGGCAACACTGGAGCAATGCAAATTCAATAGATTATAAATTGATTTTCAGAAATATTTGGTTAGTGACACTGTTCATATTTTACACTGTTGCAGTGGCAATTTTAATTGTAAAGAATACAGAACAGGGAGTACAGCAAGTCAGCTGCAATTTGAGGTGTTTTCATCCATTTTGGAAGATGTATGTTTACCTATTTACTTATTCATTTTACTACAGGACGTGTCCAATTTTAATTATTTAAGATAATTAGGATATACATTTTTTTGTTTGATACATTTGTTGACCGAAAATAACAAGAGTGCAGCTCTACTGAAAAAAGCAGAGAAATTTTGTTTCTCACTTATTATGAAATTGTATTACTTTTTTACATGCAGTAAAAGTATATATGTGACTTTATTAGTGTTTATTAGTAACCATATGTGAATCTGTTCCCAACTCTGTGATATGGCCATCATAAATATCCCTTATGTACTAGCATTGGGCCGAAACTTTGACCTTACCCTGTGAACTTGACCTTTGACCGATTGCTCTCATAATTGAATCAGTTTTTCATCTCCTGACCTTTAACACTTCCACCAAGTTTGATACCAATCAGATTTAAACTGCTTGAGTTATGCTGCACACACACAGACACACAAACACACAGACAGAACCGAAACCAAAAGCCCTGCTTGTGCTACTGCGCTCTCTGCGATCTCTTCCCCCGTGGTCAGAATTCTCCTCTACTTTAATAGTATCAAAACAGAATGATAGAAAACAGTATTATTGCCATCAAAATACTGTTAGAGCTCACTGTACATGGTCAAGGTCCTCAAATTGCATCACTCAGTGCTCCTTGAAAGGACCCTGACTTCCTTGTGCTGATGAAGAATAGATCTAGTAGGTGATATCAAGCTAAAAGCCCAAATATATGTTTGAATAGGTTTCATACCGTAGTAATTTCCCGAATGGTGGTTTCTGAAGGCCTATAAGGCTAGACAGGATGCAGTCGCAGTTCAGGTATAGAAATCAACATTTTGTCCTTGTGAAACTGTTTACTGCCTTCATTGCTATTTTTGTTTGTTTGTTTATTATGTTCTTTGTTTGCTATTAAGAAAAATGTTGCCTTACCAACTGTAACTGACATGTCATATTGAGAGTGGGGTCGTTCATGTTACTCTACACATATGATTACACAAAGAGGCTTAGGCCTCTTTGCAAAGGCCAATGCGAATTCAATTTTCTCATGAAAATTTCTCCTTTTATTAAACACAACTCATGAGTAGGCGCTCCAAATATTTTTCAGTATTACTATGAGTGTATCAGATATATACTTCAGTACATGGAAGACAAATGTCAAATAGCTGCGGGCTAACGGAGCTTCCATTGTCACTGCAGCAGTGTGAGGAGCAGCCAGGTAGAGTCTCACTGTTAGTTCACTTGTTAGTTACTGACATCAGCAGCTGATTGTGTCTGACTGCGGTTCTTAAATCTAACATTTCCTGACTGGAAACAACTTCATGTAGGTTTCTGCTGTTTCTCCCGCATTGTGACTTCCCTTTTGATGAAATTTGGCACAAACCCACTGGGAGGCCTAAATAATCAGTCAGTGACTTCTGGTTTGTTGCGCTGAGCCTGACAGACCCCGATCGCTTTTCCCTGTGTAGATCAAATAACTAGGCATAAACAATAACCAAAAGCATGTTAAAAATAGCTTTGCAGTGAAAACAAATGCGTTTTTTCTGCATTTGCATTTGGTTTTATTGGATTTTTTTTGCACTGATGTCAGGCAGTGCGCTCAGGATTTCATGCAAGCATCTGAGGGAAACCCTACATAGATCTCTAATCATAGATTGGTTTTCCACATCAGCCAATTTGGAGACCACGGATTGAGTCATTTGGCATAAAGAGTAGCCAATTTAAATAGGTGGCCGATCAATTGTAGCATTCCTAGTATTTTTTTTTCTTCTTCCTTCCTTCGTTTAGCCATTATGAAGCACTCAGATCCGTACATGACAAATTAGGACTGATGGACAACAAGCAAATGATGGCTTACAGGTCAAAGTGAAAACAGGGTGTTGGTGATACAGTGGTTGCTTTTAGCAACACATGGATAGTACTAATGTGCTGCTAGTGGATATTTAATTAACTATGCAGAGCCCAGTGGCAAACAGCCTTCAGTTCCTGCATGGTGGTTGCCAAAAAAATCTCAAGGCCATACTCATAAAGTGTACATTAGTGCAATGCATATTTTATTCATATTTGTCAACAAATGTTTTGCTACCCAGGGCTTCATCCGTGTCACATTATCATGCACTTTGACAGGTAACGTTTCCATATTTGTACTCAGAAAACCCACAGTTCATTCCTCACTGCAAAAAAAAAACAAAAAACAAAAAAAACGTAAGATGTCACTTTTTTTTCCAACAGATAACACTACTTATAAAAAAAAATACATCGATCCATTCAGAACCATCAAACATAGTTCTGTAAAGAGCATGACAGTCCAAAATCCTCTGACAGTCCTCTCAGAGATAAGATGTCTAAAGTGTAAGTCCAGAATGCCTCTCATTGTAGGATTTTTGTGTCAATGCAGCCTAGGGCTGGGTATCAAAGTCAGGGGCTTTTTTGGCATCGACTGAATCAGGTCAATACCACCAAACACCAAAACTTGTTGAGGTAATTGGTGCTAGCTTTCAATATGTTTGTATTGTTCTGGTGCAGCCAATCTAACCTAACCTTGAGGAGCCTTTTCAAAAACTTGCACAACACTGTGACTGTGCAGGTGACTAACTTAAGCTCAAACAGAGGTTATACCGATTTAAGGAGACTTTGCTTATTTTTCTTCACTGTTGGAAATGGCAACAGTGGTTGGGAATGGAGTTACTTTGACTTACCAGGGTGGTTTGTATGCGTCTTGTTTCTTTCCCTGCAATGCATTCATGACTATGTAAAAATGCAAATTTTCTTTGTGTGTCTGTTACCTACTAGCTAAGATCAATACAATTTTTTTATCTCATGAAAAGTTCCCAAAAAGTATTGATTTGGCAACGGTGTCAGAATCAAAGTACCAAAATATTGCAAATGATTCCCATCCCTTGTAGTACCTACTCTCTGTCTGAGTTTAACTAACCACAGCATAAACATTTGTTGGACACTTTATGTCGTATGTGACCCTGATCATTTCCATGTACCTGCCATCTACCGCCCCTCTGCCTCACACCCACATCCATTGGAGGCTGTTTTCACTGCGAATCACTTGCCAGGTCCATCATTTTCCCTGAGGTGTCAAGGCCAGGTTCCCCGGCTGTGCCAGCGCAAGGCATGATTTAAATGTCAAATGTCAATGAAAAGCTATTTTTCTCTTTTTTTCCCATCCTTTTTCCTCCCGTCTATGCATTCCTGCCTCTGCTTTGCTTCTAAAGACCAACCTTGGTCTACTCTGTCATGAGTATGTCACTAGTAAAGGTTGTAGAAACACAATGTTACCAGGTTTAAGTGTTCCTTTTGTGTTTGTAGACATGTGTGTGTGTCTTTGTGTATCCTTGATGATAGTGTGAAATGTCCAGCACTAAATCATATGAACACAGGTTTTTAAATGCTAGGTTGTCTATCATCCCATGCCTTGTGACGTCACTGTACATTTTCCATATGTCTCTCATCAAACTACTGTAAAAGATCATTATGGTTCATACTTAGAACTTTCCTCTTAACCACATTAGTCCAACAATGGATACTTTCTATAGAGCTATGGTGGCATGCGTGTGATATATGGGCCTGTTAAGGGCAAGCCTGCTTTACAAATCACATGCTATTAAGTGGTAATATAATGGCAAGCCGCTGTTAGCCCTGAATTGTTGCAATTGCTATTGCAACCTTAGCAGCAGATAGAAATTCCACCTTATCTGATTTTTTTTCTTTACCTTTCTCTGTCTTGTCTTCTCTGTCCTCTAATCCAGCCTCATCTCTCCGTTTCTCTCTGACTCTTTTTTTTTTTCCAGAGAATGATGAGACAGGAGTGATGGATAGTTTGCTGGAAGCCCTACAGTCAGGCGCTGCATTCAGAGACCGCAGGAAGAGAGCGCCAAGACCCAGAGGTGAGTCTCATATCCCCCTACCAACACGCGCACATTCACTCACATCTAACACCCCCATTTACTGGACAATCTGTGGAAATACACACACAGACAAAAGCATACCTGTGAGAAGTATTCCCTTTTAATGAAGTAC
Organism: Holocentrus rufus; assembly: GCA_900302615.1. Lineage (NCBI taxonomy): Eukaryota > Metazoa > Chordata > Actinopteri > Holocentriformes > Holocentridae > Holocentrus > Holocentrus rufus. Next base: position 36,202 of record OMLF01042241.1, on the reverse strand, counting down.
ACTTCACACACCCGTGGTGCTCTGTTCCCAGTCTTGTTCCAGCTGGTGAATATCTCATTGTAATCATTTGATCCCTCTTAGTGTGTGTTGGCATTGTGTGTCCACTACTCTCCCTACAGATAACCAGCCAACGATTATCAGCCCCAGTTCCTACCGCCAGGTTCTCAGGCCTGTTAACCATGGTAAAGCAAAAAAAAAAAATTTAAACCTGCAAGCATGCTGAGCTCTGCCTCTTTTTTATTTATTCATTTTTTTGTCATTGGAAACCAGGCTTAGCTCTGCTACCTCTTGCATGTCATGCAAATCCGCTTTGACAGTTCACATGTCCTGTTTCTTTCTGCGTCACATGACCTTTACGACTGGCCCTTTGCCTTTTTTGTGACCTTGTGTGTGCCCTTTGCAAGTGTGAAAGGCCATCGCTGAAACTGTTTGAGGTGCAGCATTTCTGCATGTAAGTGTGTGGGTGAGTGTATATGTCGATGTGCGATTGCATGTGTGGGTGCGAGCACTTGAGTGTGTAACAAGTGTGTATGACTTCCTGGGAGCAAGGGGTGGATCGGATACTAATTACACCGAATTGAATTGTCTTGCATTATTCATAGTTGTGAACAGATATTGTGCTTTTAGTTGTTGCAAAGATAAACAACAGCTTTCTCCTCTTGTCAAAGGTTTTCTACAATCATTATTGAGGCACTTAAAAAATTACGCTGTAACCCTATTACCTCTTATTACTTGTAATTGGAATCCCTGTGGGATGGGTACAGGCACACATGAATAAAATTACTCACGCTCAATCCACCCACATCATTGATGGCAATGATAAAGGGCCTTGCTCTGTTGTTCTGCTACGACTTATCTGAAATTAGATTGGAAGGGGACGAGGGGGAGGGAGATATACAGGGTGGGAGGAAAGAGACAGATAGAGGTGGCTGGAACGTAAGAAATTGAGAGAAATGGTGTGAGGAGGAAATGCAGACACTGGGATGGGAGGGTGAAGCTAAGAAATGATGGGGGAGAAAAAAAAAGGATTGTGGGAGTAGGAGTGAGATTCAGATACAGTTTGTGTGAGAGAGAGAAAGGAGAGAGTCAGCGTGTAAAAGGGAACAAGCCAGAGGTAGATATTAAGAGGGGCCATGCGAATGCCCACTTTTGTGTGGGTGTGTGTGTGTGCCTGTGTCCCTGACCTGCTGTGATTCATCATAGGCTTGCACTGCCATTGCGCCACCTCATTCTCAGCCGCTCTCACATGTCCCTTAGCAAAAGGAAATGAAGGGCACAGCGCATTAGGGAGCTGCTGCTCTGTGTCCCTGCGGTGGAAAGACCCCATGGTGTGACAGGTTTGGAAGGTCCTGGAAGGTTGCCGGCCCGGCTGCCCCCTGCCGGCAGCCTTAGACATGGCCCTGTTGACTAATAAAGCTCGAGGCTTTCGCCTGTCACTGTAGGCCTCATCCTCACTGCCAGCCTCCCAGAGCAAACACAGCTAATTACTTTCCTCTGCCCAGCCCCAGCACCAGCTCAGCCCTCTCAGTGCCCATTCATCTTCATTCCCCCCCCCTTTCTCTGCCATCTGTCTCTTAAGTAACACTCCTCCTCATCTCCCTGCTATCCCATAACCCCACACTCTTCCTCTATCCTCTCCTGGCCTGACAACGGCCCTCCACAAACATAATTACCTGTTATTGGTATGGAGCCTCTCCCCTCCTCCTGCCTCACCCCATTTTCTCCACGATCCTCTCCCTCCCTCTCTCCTATGGAGATCCAGGCCTTAATTGCCCCGGGTTCAGTAGCTGGAGAGAGTGAAATCGGCGGGATGCTCTCTTTTGAGGCGGGAGGTGATGAAGTTTA
>OMLF01042241.1:20456-34337 GCA_900302615.1 Holocentrus rufus | reverse complement strand
GATGAAGTTTAGTCAGCAGCCTGAGCACTAAAACAGCTGCTTTTACTGACACCACCCCACCAGTAGCACCTCCTTTTCCCACAGCTTTAAATACCCTTTAATAATTGATCTCAGGGGTGTTGCTACACTCCAGTGGAGCAGCAAAGAGAATTAAAACAGAAACATCTGTGCCAGGAGATACTGTAATTAGCGACAGGGGGAGAGATCTGAATGGTCAATCTGTACATGTGCAGCACCGGAAAGCATTAGCACCAAGGGAGACTCAAGCGCATCAGAGCCTGTTGTCTGCAGAGACGAATCAGATGGCCCGACAGATTGAGCTCCCCTGCCATTAGACTTCATATGATGATGTAACCTATGCAACGTGGGACATTGTAGTAGTTTGGGTGTGGCTGTAGTGCTCATACTGGTGATATTATACAGTCAATAGTATAGAAAGGGCTGAACAATTAATGGAAATATTATCAAAATTGTGATATCTAATCTCTAATTTTATCTAATCTAAATTATCATTCCCCACTAGAATTGTCAATCATGTCAATATGTCAAAATTAGTGCAATATGAATTTGTATTTATTTACTATCATATCGTTCAGACCTGATAGATAATACAATGAGAAGATAATAATTCACAAAATTCTGTCGACCTTTTGGTTTGTGTTGAATATTGTGTTGGATGTTGATAGTTGTCTAGTCGCATCACTGTCTGCTCGAGTGCTACACACCTAGGGACATTTTCCCTCCCTCTTTCCCTCTCCTTTTTTTTTTTTTTTCTTCCTTCAGAAGTCTCAACTGGAGTACTGGCCCGAGGTTCCTCCCATTTTTCTCAGCTTGCTCGGTCTCTCATCTCCTCTCCTCCCCTATCCCAAACTTGGCTCAGCTCACTTCAGCATGAGCCAGCAGTTAAGGTGTTTAGCTGGGTCTGCAGTCTCCCTTAGCACATACACACAAAAGTACACAGGCACACACACACAGACACAGACACACACACAGACTCCAGGGGATGAAGGTAAGCAGGCTTTGTGGTGGCTGCGGCCTGGGTTAGGATAAGGCTCTGGGGCCCTGGGTCTCCTCAACACTCTAAATTGGATTGGGCTCCACAGAATGATGGATCGATGGTGGTTAGCCACACAGGTGTAAGAGACTTATTGAATCTATAAAGCAGCCATAGCTTTTTAACTGTGTCCTTCTAGAAACATCTCTCCAGGCACTGTCTGGTCATTTCAGCCTTTTTTACAAGCCCTCCTCGCAACCTCACTGGCTCCCCGGCTGGCATGTGTACAACTTTGTGTGTGTGTGTGTGTTGGTGTGTGTGTTTCTGTTCGGGGGGTGACATAACAGTATATGACATTTTTTTATGTGAGCATGTCCATGTGTGTGCATGCCCATATGTGTGTGTGTGTGTTTGTCTGTTCCTGGGGTGACATAACACTATATGACATTTTTTTTTTTTTTATGTTTGCATGTCCATGTGTGTGTGAGACAGAGCAAGCCAGAGGTGTATATGTGTGTGTGTGTGTGCGTTGCATGTGTGCATGGTGGTGCCCTTGTCATGATATGATCCATCATGGAGAAAGAGAGGGAAATCGGGGGCGGGAGAAAGCACATTTCATGAAGAAGTAAATGTCTCTGTCTTTAGGAGTGATTACTTCTGATGTCTTTAGTGACACCCGACCTAACAATTATCATGTGTGATATAACTCTGAAGTAGAGCTTGAAATTGATGTAAAGGTCACTTCAAAAAGCCAGTGAGCCCTTCGCCAAATGGAAATTGGAGAGTTCTTTTTCTTTACTTCCACTTGAAAGCACCAGGTTTTCACCCCAGACGCTCGCCTCTGGTCTTTGAAGAAATTGTGTGCCACATGTTTACCGAGTTGACTCCGTGACCCTTTTTGCTGACTTTGTTATGTTTCTGTACATAATGTTGAGTTTGTGCTGCGTGCAGGCAGCTATTCAGAGCAAACTTTAAATGGCTTCGGTATAGGTGCAAATGGTAGTAGGAGATGACTAATAGGCTTAATTTGAGACTCAACCCACGGTGTCTTTCAGAGGTTGCACTGCAGAAAAGCATTAAGACGGAGAGGGAGAGAGAAAAGGAGAGAAAGTGAAGTTGAAATGAAAGTCAAAGGAAAGTAGGATGGAAAGGGAAGTTTATTGCCTCCTGTCTCCTATGTGTTCTGTGTCCTCGCATGTTTCGCTGTTTGTGGGAGATTTGTTAAAAAGCAGCAAGGCAGTTATTGTTGCTTCTTGAGGTGGGGATACTGCGGTGGAATCCGCTGTTAGATGCGTGCCTTTTTCACTGGGCTCCTCATAGACTGTGATTTGTGAATTCCTCCGCAGGCTACGGTGTCCCGCGGATTTTGTGTGTGCCTTCTCATTCTTCTGTCACATTTCTGCCTCTTCATATCCGTGTCAGTAATGAGAGAAAGCTCCCCATCATCCTGAAGTTTCTCAAGAAATATACACTATTTCATGTAGTCTACCCCTTTACTTTTTGGCTTTGTTTTTGTCTCTGTGTTTTTTTTTTTCTTTTCCCTCCGTCTTTGCCTTGCTGTTTTGCCCCAGACATGACATAAGCAGAAAAAGAAGGGCTTATTAAATCATTTCCAGTGAGCCCAAGACAGAAACAGGAGCACAGACGCTCTCTTCCCCAGATCCATTTGAATTGATGCTACATGTCATTGTTTCAAAAGTTTGACTGTCAGAGTGGCTGATTTATTGGCATTTGGCCATAATATATCATCCACACATCACATACAGCCCATGCGCTTTTCATTAAAGTGACAGATTATTGCGAAAGAGCTTCTGTTCCTGAACACAGAGCCCTCGCTCTCTCGCACACACGTACATACACACACGTACATGCGTGGAGAATGTATGACAGTTTAAACAGCGTGTTAAAATGCAGTGCAGACACGGGGCTGGGGTGTTAAAGGCCGCTCCGGGGTCTGGGCAGGAGTGGCGTCTGAGACTTGGACAGGTGTACTACTCTCTGTATTCATGTCCACGGACGTCCGACCACTCGGAGTCACCGCCTCTCTCTCATCGCTACCCTTGATTGGTGGGTTAGGTGTTTAGGCATATCCAGATGGGCAAGTGTACCTTGACCTGCCTTTGTCTGTCTGTCTCGAGCCCTGCAGTTGGTGTGTGTGTGTGTGTGTATGCGGGCGCGCTTGTGTCTATGCACACATGCCTGGAACAGATGGAGCAAGAGGGCACCTTAACAAAGTGGCTGGTATAATTAGGTCCAGCCTGTGCAGTGAGACTTGTGGAATAGTAATGGAGCTTTCTGGAGAGCATTGAAGGAGGGATGGTTTCAGCCTTAAGTAGCAAGTGTCTTGTGTCAGCACCGGGTTTAATGAATGCCTACATTTGCAAGGGCAGTAGACAACAAGAGATTTCCAGGGATCTCATTTTCAAACCGGAACCACAGGAGAAACCGAAATTCAGCCAGAGACATGGAACCTCCCATCCGAAGCTGATGGTCTGCTAAGATTGTTTCATAGAAACCTCATGACCCTTGAAAGTCTCTGTGTATTTTTTTCCTGACAACAAAGACTTAAATTAACTTTAGGCTGTATTTTGGCAGCTTAGCTAAGTCAAAGGCCAAGTCTAAAATTTGACACTCCAGCTGTCACAAAATGGGCGAGGCAACGCGATCTATGGAATCAATGTAGACTCCACATGTTTCACAACCACAAAATATGAACCGTGTAGACTCAACTACATCCAACCTACAAGTAAACATAAGCACTCTCTGTGGTTCTCATGCATCTAAATGTTGAAATAAGTGACTACATCAGATATTTACATTATTATGAATTAGGTTGAACAGGTTGAGTGATAAAAATCAAGACCCATGAAATCAACACAAAATTAAAGTTCCTTGTAGCTTTAAACAGTACAACCCCTGGAAACAGTTATATAAAGTAATCTGCTGGCAATGGTTGTCATTCCAGCTGTCGAAATCACCAGTCCTTGGATAAAAATGAGAGCCTTGGATCTCAGGTCTTTTGTCTTCTTCTCAGAAATCTCTATTCAAGATGATGGTAAACCGGTACGGTCGTAAGGCTGTATTTTGTGTAGTAGGAGGTCTGGTATACCTTCCCTGCCAGTGTCATCTACTGTATCTGTGGCTCTGTGTGAGGCATGTTACTCAACATAATAATGATCCCTGTTGTTTACTTAGCTTTTATCACCTTGGAGGCGAGTGCACGGATAATGGAAAATGGCTTTTAAAGGCTCCCACTGTGCTGTTATAGGAGTCCTGCCTACAGTGGATTCAGAGGCCATTCCTAAAGAAAAATGTTGCTTTTTCACTCACTCACACACAAATATCGATTCATATTAACCACCAATAATGACCGAACAAGCCTATACAAAAATGGCCAGAGTACTCCACTTATACCATAACTATAAAACTGTAATCTCCCTTGTCTACCGACAGCCCAAATGGAAGGAGATGAGAAAGTGGAATGGCGTGTGATAAATGTGCCTGACCGGTTGGAGAGGTCAGAGTGGGAGATGAGAGTAGAGTGGATGCACATTCACGCAGAAACACACACACACACACACACACAAACACAAACAGACAGCGGGCTCCACTGTGCCCACTCAGTCATGGAGGAGAACAGATGATAGCGAACACCTCTGCACTCTGCTCCCGCGTCCCTCCGCCGTACATCCCCCCGTTTCCAGCCAAGTCCTAAGCCGATCAGGCTCCTCAGATATCCACTCTTAGCTGGATTATGAGGAAGCCGGGCTGTAATAGAGGCTGTGGGTCGTGAAATAGGAAGCAGTGTTCAGCATGTCGAGCCAAGGCCCCTAATCAGCCCATTCAGACTAGCTCAGGCCCCAAACAGCAGGTGAGCTACTAATCTGCGATCGCTATTCAGCCTGCCTCCGAGATCCTCTCCCCTATCTCGCCCCCTATCATCCCTCCTAACATGCATACAGCCATGTCTTCCGCCTGCCCAGATAAACACCTCATGGTTTGAGGGGACTGAGGCAGAAGAGACAGTCCGATGGAAAGTTTGAAGATTTATCAGGGTTTAAATATAATTCTCGACTGGGAATTGTTTCAAGGGTCTAAAAACGGCATTTTTCTCCCTCCTAAAATCTCTACTGCATTGTCATCGCTTATCTCACCCCACCCCCCCTCTCTCCCTCTCTCTCTCCCAACCTGTTATGTACATTGATTGAGATGAGGCTCTTACACAGCACTCTAGTTAATAATGCAGTGAGAAATGAAGCCGTTTTCGCCATGGCTTTGTGTTAATTAAATTTTACACCAGCCTTATCGCCCAGCCACACACGTTCCTGGTCCTCCCACATTACCATTGCCAACAGCCATATCACATGGCCGTCAGGGAGAGGAGGAGCCAGGGAGATAACTGTACGGGCTTCTCTTGTTAGGGGAGGGGACTGAGCGCTATCTGTCCCTCGGATCTGTGTTTTCCACAAAGGGAGGAGCTTGAGCCCTTGGTGGAAGAAAGGAGTGGAGCGGCATCGTTTACCATCTTTCATCCTCCTTGTAAACATCTTGCTTGCAACTTGTCAGGCTTTTATATTGTTTCCTTTGTTTGTTCCTCCTCTCGGCGGGCTGGCAATCCGGGCTCGTGCTTCAGGCTAACACTTGCGACTGGTCAGACCTCAGCAGAAAGAGAGCCACGTCCCTGTGTGTATCTGTTGCCATGGTTACCACTAGACTCAGAGGTATCATAGAGAATTTAGGCAGGGGTGATAAAAGGGGATAATACGTGGACTGAAACTCTGCTCATCTCCCTGCAATAACCAATCTACAGTGTAGTACACAGGTATCATTTTCTCTAAGTGCGTCATCCGCGCGCAGAAATAGGGACAAATATGACGGTTCCTGCTGTCGATGATTCCCAGGACCACTTTACTCCATGGTGATAAGATGATTTCATTCCTCCAATCTGCCTCATCTCTCTCTCCTTATCCTTTCTGCCTCGACTCTTCCTCTCCTGTGTCTCCTCGCTGATCCGGAGGCTCTGGGCGCGGCGAGAGGAGCTTCCACGCCGACAGAGTGGGAAGGCCAGCCCTCAGGCAGCAGGATCTGTTTGATGCTGGATTCCCCTCAGAGAGTGGGGCTTGGTCTTCACTGATCTGCTCTTATACCACCCCTTTTATACACATACACTCACCCATTCACACATTTAGCCATGTACAGACACACACTCACACATTTTTTCGTAGACACACATGCAAGCACACATCTTCTTGCAGACACTCACGCCTAGAGGCATAAGGCCATGTATGTGTGTCCCTAGCCTCTGGGCTAAAGAGGTTCATTAGCTTGGCACTAGCTGTGATTAGCATCCTCGCGGGTATAAATTAACAAACAAGTTCAAGTGATCTTGCGAAGAAGCGCTCCCCTTAGGACCTGCTGCATGTATGCGAACACCTAACGAACATGTGATATTTCTTCGCCATGCAGGTCAAGGCAATTGCAGCTCAAAGGAAGTTTCTTTGAAAGTTTGGAATTGAAGATGGCCAAGTGGCCAAGAGATCCTTTTTGCAGTTGGAATCTTAATAGGTTCGATACACAAAAAAATAAGAAATGCCACAATGCAGCAAGGCTTTTTGTTGTACTTCTGTAATTTGCCGTGCATGTGTGTGTGCATTCATGCGCATAGTGTTGTGTAGTGTGTGTACATGTTACACTCACGGGAATTTACATGTGAATGTGCACATTCACTACTACAGTTTGTGTGTTTAGAGTTGTGTGCCGGAAGTATAGCTCATGCATGTGCATTGTTTGAGTGTTTTTCATTCAGGTGAAAATTCTTGGAGTTGCTGTATGCTGTATAATAGCCGTGCTTGACATTTCCCTCTGCTCCAGCCTGTGGAGACTAGCAGATGCTTTCCATTCCAGTTGAACCCATTAAGGCCTTCTCTACTCCACTGCATCCACTGGCCTGTCCTTTGGCAGGGCCCTTCTGAATGTCAAAACTCACTGTTTAGCATCACAATAAAGCAGATACAGGGCAGAGGAGCAAAGGAAAGGAAAGGGCTGTTGGCTGGCAAAGGGCATGGACAAAAAGATTATTTTAAAAAGCTTGCCTAGGCTTATTCAGTGCTGCATAGACAGACCATTTTATCCGATTTTTTTTTTTAATTTTCTGTCTTTGAGTCATCAAATTGCCGCAAATCTTCCATTAATGGGCAGTGTTAATTTTGCTTTAACAATGGAGAATACAAGTTTTTTTCTTAATAAGGCAACTCTGATGCTATGTGTCTTGTGTACAGTATGTGGATATGTGCCAAACCTACCGGTATGTGCTGTATCCCCATGGTTGTCTCCATGTTGGACCACCTCCTGCTGCCACACTGCTGGCTTCATTGTTGAATTTGTGATACTGAGGCAGCGCCGTTTCCTCCTCGTAAATTCTGTGCACTGTTTGAATGCCTCCCCTTTCTGTTATTCTTATAATGGGACAGTGAAAGAATTTTAATGCAGCATATATTTAAAACCGCTGTTTACTGTTACAAAGTTACTGCATGTTTTACTGTGGCCCCTGCAAACAGACCAGAACAGAAACAGAGTTCAGGAGGTGGTCATTTTCATAGGCTGACTGTTTGACATTTAATAGTTTTACTGCTTTCAATTTGGTTGGTGATTATCAGCTGCAAATCCACAAAATGGTCAGGGCCAGTAGCAAATCTCAAAAGAGTGTTTGTGTTGTTTTCTGTGGCCTTCTAGAAAGTTAGTTATGGCTGTTGTTTGAGATGGGAATTATCCCCTCTTCTGTATTGTATCTGAGTGATTATATTCTGATTTTAAAGCCCCAGGCTTAAAATGTCTGGCCACTCAGCTTCACTATTCGTTTATTTATTTATTTTGTTATGGCAGGATTTATTATGGAGCTGCTAATCAAACCAAACATTTTGCACTGTGTGCTAGTAATGAAGCAAAGATTGGAGGGGACAGTAAAAAGTATTCTGACAATATGACAAATTAATTCCCCTTAATTAATTAATCAAATCGGGGCACAGTGGAAATAAGGGATAGAATTTGTAACAAATTCAACAGAAAATTGATTGACGGAATTTAACGAATATTTTCAGGAATTATATAATCTATGAAAAAAAAACAAAATGAATTAATTGATGATTAAAACCTTAATGCCAGTTTTGATTAATTGGAAAACATATTAATCATACCCAGTGGACGTCATGATTATTTTGGTTTTCAGGCCATGGCGTCTGTGGCTACTCTTGATTTGTGTACAAACCTGATTATTTTTCTAAACGGCGAGGTAATTAGCCTGGCTAGTTTGAATGGTAATTACAATGTCAGACAAAAAGGAAAGAGGCTGTCTAAATGGTTTTCACAGATAGTTTTACGTCTGTCCCCACACACACACAGACAGACACTTGCACGCACACACAGACTCCCATTATGCATGCAGCAGCACCACTAACCAACCACACATAATTTTGTTAAATAATATTTGTTTTGATTTGAACTTCTTCACAGTTGTAAGCTAAAATAACAGAAAATTGCACATTTGCTTTTGCAGTATTAAGTCTTCTGACATACAGAAATGCAGATTAGTTTGTACAGGGGTGTCTGGATATCACCAGCTGTATTAGCTTCACTGTTGTGTATAGCTCATTGCTCCAAATTACTTTCAGAATGCTACTTCTCCCGTTGCCATAGTCTGCCATTGTTTTTTTTTTTTTTACATTGTTCCTGTCCATGGAAAGGAGCTCGTTACTGCTGCTAGAATGAAATCATTTAATGCTTTCATAAAGTGCAAGTAAAGAAAACATACAGAGCCGTTATCATCCCACTTAAGCTACTCCTTATGTCCTCATGTAAATAGGAGTAGTGGTTCTCTAATAAAACATATACCCCTAATTGAAAGTGAACATACCAAATGTAGTATCGTATTTTTTTAGTATTTTTTTTCTATACACATTTTTCCCCCCAAATTTGTGAACAGGGTTACTGTAGATGACAACATCTCTGTGATTATTACACCTTTTAGGCCTGATGTAGACTTTTGTTGGCACAGAATGGATGATGGATTAGAGGGAGAGATGTTATCTGATAATAAAAGAGCGAGTGAGAGAGAGAGAGAGAGAGAGAGATGCTCTTATGTGAGGGCTTCATTGGTAAGCCTTGGGTTCTCAGCTCTGCAGCGTAGACTACTGTGGAGAGATTACATGCAGATAGGAGCAAGACGCCTTCTTCCTGCCAGCACACACACACACACACACACACTTGAAGCGGGCCCTTACATCACGTCTGTCCTTGTCGCTCTCGCCACACCACACAGACGAGGCGCGAGCCCGGCCAACTTGCTCATGGGCTCAGCAGTGTGAAAGGGTTAATGAACAGGGCTTATCCACCTAGGCAGGTTTTAGCGAGAGGAGGTTAGCTGCCTGTAAATCATCCATCAGCCTCTCCAGCGAGCTGGGTCTGAGCCGTGACACTGGCAGGGGTTTGGGCCACAGCTGAGGGGACATGATTTATCAGTGAGGTGAGTGATTATGCGGAGCTCCTGTACGTGAGCGAGACAGGCAGAACTAAAAGATGATCCCATATCCTTTCATGAAACATGCAAGGAATGGTCTGTGGATGCTTGTGAAAAATGGCCACATGAAGACACTGTGGATAAATGAATCCTGGGTGTGTTTGAGCAGGAGTAGAGAACACTGTGTCATTTTCTTGGTTTCAGCTTAACAAGGAATTGTTTGGTCTAAAATAAATATATAAGAGCTAAGACTGCTCTTGATGACTTGTTTTTTTTGTCATATTCTGGCTAATTACCATAAATATTGTCCTTCTAGCCTGTCACTCCGCCGTGTCACATTTAAGTACATCTTGCTAGGAAAAGATGACAAAATGTAGTACTTTTCCCCTGCAACCCCTTTAAAGGATAATTATCTGTCTCAGGTGTTAGAGAGGGGAAAGTGATGAGCACCAAAATAGATCAGGGAAAAAGAGAAGCCTCTGATCTTCTCCCAGCATTGCCGTTGAATCAAATAATGAAACACTTACGTTAAACCACGGCGCTTTTCATGTGCAAATTCAACTTTACACATTGACAGTTCACAGTGGCTTGCGTGGATGACTGATTTGGCTCCTGCTTATGTCACTTTCTTATCAGATGTAAGTCATTATCTTGCTCGGGAGTTTGAAAAGGATTCAAACTCCGATGAAGGGGGGGTAAAGGAGTTGACATCCCCTTTAGTAGGCTTAAATGAGCCACTTTGAAGATCCAAACACGGATAAGTAAATATCAACAACCAGTGGGAAATGAAGTGACTGCACAACAACTCGCCACAGTTAAAGATTTTCCCAGAATTCAGACTGAGCAGCGAGGAGTGGGCACATGCAGGGAGTTGGCTAATAGATGCTTTGCAGACACAGAAAGAGAGAGGGAGAGAGAGGGAGAGAGAGGGCATGGAATTACATTTTGCACCTCCGGCTGCAGGCATAGCCTTAGAAGGATGCATAAAAAAGGTGCATTGCCGTATTGCTTGTGATGAAAACATGTTTGCAACAATAAGACCACAATCTGTATATTGGCAGGATGTGGTGCTGCAACAGCTGTGAACCGTATATACATACATATACAACGTGTGTGTGTGCGCGTGTGTGTTCCACAGCTGTGTACCCTATTCATGTGTACATCTGTTAACCCTCCGGTGCCACTGTATCGCAAAGCTAGAATAATAGGCTGCTGGCATGCTACACAGCCCATAGGTGTGTCGAGGGAGACAGTCGGAGGAAGGAGAAGGGACGGTATGGGGATGTCGAGCTCCAAGTGAAAACAAATTTAACGAGAACAACGTTGACAGACAGCCGTCTATTTTCCTCTTTTTATTTTTTACCCCCCTCCCCCCTGCCCTCTCTATCTCTCTCTATCTCTCTCTCCCTCTCTTACTCACACTTTCCCACTCTCTCTTTCTCTCCCTCAACTGATGAAATTGCCAATGATTTATAACAAATGTCAGTGGCAGGCGCAGCAGAGTGCTGTTTTGTCCCTGTCAGAGCCAAGTAGAGCCTTAGGTAGGCAGCCCTGCTTATCAATCATTGCCTCACTCCTCTCCTCCACCACCACTGTCACCATAAGTACAAAGCTTACCGGATCACCAGCCCTCCATACCCAGGGCCAACACAGTTGTCATGGAGATGGTACCGTATGGTAATAGAGAAGCTGAGACAAACAGGAGGAGACACAATGCCTTCAAGGTATTGCCCTGTTGTTACCAGCCCTCTGTTTCATATACACATTGTTAGGTGAGAGCAGTGCCTTGTTACCGTTGAATACCCTGAACCATATCGCACGAGGGTTGATTACAAACTGACTGAGAAAGGCCAAATTTGACTGAATTATGAATATGAAGAATGAAATATACTCCATATTGACATGAAAGCAGGGCAGTGAATGGGCAGTGCGCTTTAAACAGAGCCTCTCCGGTGATTCACCATGTGCATTTTTGCTGTTATTCAGTTTCTTGAAAGATTTGTGTTGGCGTTCTGCTGAATCTTGCTTTTTTTTTTTTTTTTTTTCACTGAGAAGGAATCCAAATATCTTCCAAACATGGCTTGGAGGAGTACTTAGGAGAAGTAGTAATCTCCTCGTCAGACTGGGTGTTCTCTGCCATGATGCCCCCAGCAAGCGTGCCTGTGCTAAAAACAAACTAGCAATCTCGTAGAGGAGTTGTGCGTCGTGAGATATTATAAGATTGAGAAAGAATGAATCTGTGGAGCCGGTGCATTGAGAGAGAGAGAGAGCCAGTGATAGGTTTTAAAGAAAGAAAGAAAGAACAGTTTTTCACACAGGTTGGGTTCAAATTTGTTATGCGTTTTTGACATTCAGCTGAAATTCAAATATGTAAATTGGCGCTGACAGCTTTACCCTACGCCGCTGCCTCTCACACCCACAACTCATCGAAGGGTTCATCTACCAGGGTGGAGCTGATGAAGCCTAATTCTAATAAACACCATAAGCTATTGGATGGCGGCGTATCTCTGAATGCCAAGTTCAATAAGCGGCGTTCACAGTAGGTTACCCCACGGTCTTGGCCCCCTAAGCACTCTGCAAACAGCTTCTGTCTTTAATAATTTGTTTTACTTTATTGGAGAGACTGGAGAGTGACTGGAAAGATGAGGGAAAGGGAGTGAGGCTGCGACTTGGAGTAAAACTTTGACCCGCCGGTCTTTTATATTGGCAGGAATGTGAAGATACCTGCCTTCCTTGTTCTTTTATATCGGCACATACACAGCTGCCTAAAATGGCTCACACCCAAGCTTCAGGCTATTTTTTAAGATATTTCAGCAAACTTGTTATTCCATTTGTTAAAGGTCTCATTTGATCAGTAAAAATGATCATTACACCTTCAAGGTCCGCCTGTTTTTCTGTGCCACGGTCATCAGTGTGGAATAACCGATTTTTTTAAAATATTTTTTGTTTTAATCCTGTACTGCATTGATTATTTGAAAGGAGCTGCCCTTAATTATCTGCCATTTACTAACCATGACACACCACCCACACACACCCTCTTGTTTTTCTCTTTCTTCAAAATTAACACCTCATTGCTAATTTATGATCAGGTGGAGGTAAAGAGTCTCACTGGTTTAATTGCAGGTGTTTTTGAAAGGTCTTTGCTTGGCCAGCGCTAATTCATTAAACAGTTTTGTCAGACGGAAGGCAGAGGGGTGAGGTTGGTGTCATGTGGTCTTAGCCAGAAAAGCGAAGCTCACAAAGAAAAACAGCAGCAAGTGACCCAAACCATGAAAAGCTGTGAACTCATCATGATGAAAGGCAGATTAATTGCCTGGTTTTTGCTGCGCGCATGAAGGTGCGCGCGCTCGTGCGGGCGCGCGCGCCTGTTTGTCTGCCTGGGTCCACTGCATGTTTTTGTGTTTCTACCTGGCTAAATCTTTCTGTGGGTGTCATTCCTTAGACATGACATTTATCACTAGTTCAGAGTACAACCATGCTGTGTAAAAATTCCCTTCAGTGCATGCCCATTTCCAACAGTTAACCTTGAGCCTACAATTAACCATACAGTTCACTGTAGCATGCATCAAAGGTGACATTAATGTAAGTCAGGATCGTAGCTTCCTCCCAGGGTGTCCACTGTGTCTAATCTGTGTCTAATCACTGCCGTGATAAACAGCCGCACTGGTGACTTAAATGAAGGATCTTTCTATCAGAGACAAGAGGGAAAGCATGAGGAGAGTGATATTTTCTTACAGTTTTACAATCATATTACAGATACAGCACAAGAAAAATGCCCATGTTACTTTCAACATACTGCATCCAAGCTATGCTGCAATGTAATGCATTTTAATGCAAAGTTGTTGCTGTTAATTGTTGATTATTTTTACCAGTACGCCTAATCATGAGGAATTAATCTACTTATTTCCAATGAGAATTTCACTGATGTTGAGTCAAACAAACCAGGAAACAATATAAAACCTTTCCAGTATATTGATAATGGGGTAAAATTATCTTCTAAATTATTGTAAAATAGTTCAAAATGGAAACAACCTGTTGGTCAGCAGGTATTACTGACAGTGTGGACATGGCAGTTACGGTATGAGTCCTAACACCTTCACACTTTCATTTATTATCTGTAGTCATACAGCTGGCTTTTTTTTTGTCCATCTTTCTCTTTTCTCTGCTTTTTGAAGAAGTGGACCTTCAACTCTCACAACTTTAACGTTCTGCTTTAGTGGATACAAAGCCTTGTTGACACCCTCCCACTTCTCCCTCCATTTGTCTGGTATGTTAGTGTGAGAGTGTGTGTGTGTGTGTGTGTGTGTGTGTGTGTGTGTGTGTGTGTGTGTGTGTGTGTGTGTGTGTGTGTGTGTGTGGTCATTAGGTGTTGGCT
>OMLF01042215.1:15525-29741 GCA_900302615.1 Holocentrus rufus | reverse complement strand
CATATGCTTTGATGGCTCCTCTGCTGAAAGGGGAAATGATTCAGGCCGCTGGCATGCATGGCAGGGTTGCAGCTGGACACTGCACCTGCAGCTCCCCAAAACAAGCTGACGGGTGCATGTTAGGGAACATTTGTGTGTATGTGTGTGTGTATGTATGTAGACAAGCATTGCCCAACCCGTACGCCCCCACCGATGTACTTTTTTTTTTTTTCCTCTCGCCATCCATCCAGCTCCCTCCTTTTCTGGCACTCTTCCTCTCTGTTTCCCTCCTTCTTCCAACTTCTCTTTCCTTTGTTACTCCCACACTCTTTTCTTTGCCGCTCTCACCGGGCTAATTGATTTCTGTATGAGACAAAATACAGGAGTCTTGCCGCTCTCGAGCTCCCAACAAGCACAAAGGGGCTCCAACGGGAGCCTCTAGGTACCGTACTCTTTATGCGATTGTGCAGGATGGTAAAAATCCTCAAGGCGCCGAGCAATAATTTATCTCAAATCACATAGGGCACCTGCTAGACGTAACCTCCACGACCCCAGAGCTAGTTACCAGATTCAAATCAGTCTAGAGCCCTGCCAAATGAACCCGATACCTTTGACAGGGAGGTGTGGGCGGGAAGGTGAGAAAGTAATTGGAGAACGACTCGAAAAAAAAAACTACGTTACACTTTTCATTTTGATTGCTGGCACTTGCTGCTCGGTTGCTGCACCTCCCTGCCTCAATAAATTACTCCATAAATCATGTAATTAGCGGCGGCGTCCTCGAGAGAGTTTCGAATGCAGTTTGCAAGATTTGAAATGGGGTCAATAAATCTCTAGTGAGGTATTCAGATGATTAAATTGATGTTTAGTTTTAATGGGCCGTAATGTTGGTATGGTTTTACTTCTACTGAGGATACCAAGTGTAACAGCATGCATATTTTGCACACATACACACACACATGCCCTGGGGCAGAACTCAGCTTTGTAGAAGGTTCTCCTATGCAGGTAGCTCTTTCATCGCTTGTTATGGTGTAGTGTCACCATTTAGTGTCTCTGAGAGTGGATTCCACTCAGCTGTGAAGGGCACTTTGCAGGGAACGTTAGGATTTCAACAAGCTATTGTTGTTTCGAAGTGGCCGATAACTGCGTCTTTATCTGACTGAAAACACTGACATTTGTGTTCTCAGCGGCAAGAGACGTTCGGCAGGTTTTCCATGAAAATGCACCAGTGAGGGACGCAAGGCATGTAGGGTCCAAAAACCATAATTAGCTCCATGCTAAGGAGCCAGTTGTCTTAGGCCAGAGAATGGGATTATTTGGTAGGAGATACTATGTGACATTTTGGGTTTGGTCCACAACCATATGCTGCACACACGTACTATCACACATACTTACATGCACAGCAGCAAGAAGTTGAGTGAGTAAACATTTCAGCAGCCGTCAGTGCTCTTCTTTCACTGCACCCATTAATCTTCCTGAGACGCCTCCTGTCCCGCAGCACGGCAGCTCCTCCACCTTGGGAGCCAGACAAGAAGCTGAGATACAACTTTCACACTTGTTCCACCAATGTTTGTTTACATTGGGACAGTTTTCATGTGCATGTGTGTTTGCATGCATGAGCGCGTGCATGTGCATTTGCAGCAGTATGCATGCAGAAAGTATGCATGTATGGATGCATGCTGAATATGTGTGTATGTATATGTGCATGTTTGTGTGTGTACTTAAATAAGCATGTATATGTATGTTTATGTATATGCAGAAGAGTGCATGTGTGCATGTCCACCATACTCTGTGTATGTGTCTACACGAATGCACATCTGTCAGTGTGAATACGGGTGTGTGAACTTGCCACCAACAGTGTGACAGGGTGGATGCTGTGTGATGCCCCGAGGCCCTCATGCTAGGTCAGCTGAGCCGAATATTCCTCAGACAATACACTACTATGCTCTGCTCTGCACCTGTGTTATGTTTTCATGCTGACAAAGCCTTGCTTTCTTTTTTTCGGGGTGAAGATCTGTTTTGTTTCCGTGACTCAGAGACTAAAATAGTACAGTAATACAGCTTTAAACCGATGTTCTTTGTTACAAAAAAGGGCACATGACTTACAACACACAAACACAGTGGTGAATGGCTTGCAAATGGGGGGAATGGGTATTAGTCATTGGGTAAAACTGGTGCTTAGATGCTGAGTGTAGTTAATTCCAGAGTCGTTGAATTGCCTTTCAGAACGTGGGCTTTCATAAAAGTGAATCACTAGGGTGTAATAAAAATCATGCTGTAAAATATACACAGCAACTAGCATTTACCGCAAGCTAATCTTATCAGTCATAATCTGCACACCTGCAGATGGTGGGAAAGGAATTTGGGAAATGTAACCGAATTAGGAAAAGTGTTAAGCAAATGAAATCCACTTTTTAAGGTGGGATCCAAAGATTATATGAGACCAGAGTGTGTTTGGTGTACACTGGTGGAAAAACAAGACAAGGCCTATTTTTTTTTTTTCTATGAACACAAGACAATAACACACTCTCAAAACAGACAGATTTATTTGTTCATCCAAGACTCAAAGCACTTGGGACATTCTCAGTTTTACGAGTAAAAAGAAAGCTGAACCATTGAGGAGCAGGCAAACCAAACAATCCTGTATTATTTTCGGTCAATCGCTGCCTGGCCTGTGAAAATATACTACTGCCCCCTGGTGGAAGTCAGGAAATACTACCACCGTGGATTTTCAAGGTCACTTCTACTGTTGCTTATTTAAAAAATTACAGCTGTTTTGCACTTAAATACAAGAAAATATATCATCATCTACTTAATATACTATGCTGTTGGCACTCATGCACTGTGTTCTCTGTGGAATAATATAAGAAGAAGGCTGAAACTGCAATCTCCATCTCTTGAACATTTTCTGAATTACAATACCAAGGCTCTTCAGAGATTTTGAAATACAGCAGCATCCCTCTCTAGCAGGGACACCCAGTGGTTGGAATATAACTGAAAGATCACAAGTTCATAGGCCACTGTGTGTCTATCATGTGTTGCCTCAAAGTGCCCTTAAAGCAAGATCCTGGATCCCCTCCTGCTCAATCATTATCTCTCATCCTGGATAAGAGAATAAGGAAAATACCTAAAATGTCACTATTATTTAGTCCTATTTTTGCAGTCCCTGGAGTCATCATTGATTTCCGTTCTTATGGCCCTGTGTCCTTGAATCTCCCTCCAGAATTTATTTTCTTGTCTCTTCTTGTGCAGTTGCGGTGACATCATTTCTTGGAGAGGAATTTCATTTTGTTCCCTAGAGATAATGGAAAGGGAACAAAGTGTTTTAAGATGAAATTGAGCCTGGGCCATCTGTAGAAAGCTCGCCTTGTGGAAATGATATGAATGATACTCTGATTCAGCTGAGAAACACTTCCTTACCCAGGCCTTTGAGAAACCTGTTGACCCTACGGTGTTCATTGTCGTGGATAGATTCTAGATACTCCTGCACCCTCACTTCAAAGAGTCCTGGGGAGAAAGAAAAAGGAAAAAGGGAGAGAATCATGAACTGTTGGATCATCTCCCTTTACAGCTAAACCGAGGCTTACTGCTGCACTGCTGTACCTCTGAGAGCCTGCCTATGGAACTCTCGCTCCTGGATGAACCAGCCAAACATCTGGGTCTCCATGAACACCTCCAGGAAGCGACGCACACTCTTGGACGGGACGGCTTTGCGGAAACCCTCGCGTTGGAAGGAGCAAGGGACCGGGGAGGAGGACGAGGAGGAGTAGCCATCCTCCCGTTCGCCGGTGATGAAGAGCGGATAATGGCCTACCAGCTCCACGAAGAAACGGACAAAGGCCTCGGACACAACAGTGCTGAGGTGGCCAGAGCCTGACAAGAGGTTGGTCAGGCATTGTAACATACACACAACAACAGTGTTGCAATGTGGTGCTGATCAAAGGACTCAATTACATGACTAAATGCATGACTAAAAGTTATTACCAGTTTTCAAAGAGCAGTTCAAAGAGCTAAAATGAGAGTCCTAGATCTTTGTGGCTTGAGTATAGTCTAAAAAATGTGCATGGTGGTTTACACATCTTTTCTTAAAGGAAAAGGTCACCCAAAATACAAAAAAGGTAAGGTTTTCTAAATTAATATTCCTTGGATAGATACAGTTTGTTGGTGTTCTTCGGCAGGAAATAGTTCCCGACAGAAATCTTTGCCACAGAGGGCTGTGGATTATGTTTGGTATCCTTGTCATTGTTTTTTGGAAAAAACTGCTGCTGTTGAGAATTTCACATGTACATTTTTTACAGTTTCAGTTTAGCCCCACTGTATTGGAGTGCATGGAGACAGGGAAGAGGAAATTTCACCAAATCAAACAGAATTGTTAAAAAAAAAAAAAAAAGTCTACATGGATATTCTGCACTGGGGGTGATGAGGAAATGTCTTTTTTATTTTGGGTGAACTGCTCCTTTAACAGAAAACTGTCCATTTTCCTCCACACTCTCCCTTGATCATCTTTCATAGTATATTGTCATATATTCCACATTGTAATGCCTCACCATTTGTTATATCTCCTCCTCTCTCATTAGCTAGATCTCTTCTTCTCTCCAGAACATTCTCCAGAGCCGACTGGAGTTTAGAGGGCAGGATGGAGTCCTCATCATCTAACTGGGACAAGACAGGACAGAATAATCCTATATGTACAGGTATTAACCAAAAATAAATCCTTGCATAACCACAAGCATGCTTGTGTGTTTGTGTTTACACATGCAGATACACAGCCATTAACATACAAATCATAGACACATACGTCTATGAAGGGCCCACCTGTCTGAGGAAACGACTGTTTCCAAGATCCACAACCAGAACCTGTGTAAAGAAACAACACACAGCTATTTATCTTATTTGATCTAATTTCACTTATATTGTGTCCTTTTCTTTGTAAAGTACTTTGAGATTAATCTGTTGGATTAAAGGAAGCTTATTTGCTTGTGCATGACTCAACTGTTGGCAAGTAAACTAAACACTGCTAAGCGTCTAAATCCCTGCCCGTGTAACCTCTGACCTCTTCCAGCGGCAGCTCAGTGAGCTGGGGCAGAGAGCTGGACAGGAGGCCAACGATGAACGGGGTCGGGGTGCAGACGATGTCCAACATGGCCGACGGCAGGACGGGGATGTAAGTGTGCTGCCACACAAACGGGTAGAGCAATGCCACCACCGCATGGCAGCACTGGGAGAGGGTACTGTGACGAGAGACGACAGAGAGAAATGACTGTCATGGAGAAGACTGGTGAAGGACTAGACTCTAATTATACAGTCTGATATTTTTATGTTTAAATGAAGCATGATGGCTGTTATAATGATTGTGGAGTAGGAGGCAGAGATAGAAAGAAAAATGCGTAGAACATGGCACGCTACCAGTTATGGCAATATTGGAATTTTACTGTCATCACTGAAACCAGACGGTTAATCAAACGGTTTTCAAAGTGGTGTCCAGGGGCCCCGGATTTCCTTGAGGGGCTTCCAGGGGGTCCTCAGCAAAATAAAGTTTAATTTCACTATATTTTAATTCACTAGC
Source organism: Holocentrus rufus (assembly GCA_900302615.1). Classification (NCBI taxonomy): domain Eukaryota; kingdom Metazoa; phylum Chordata; class Actinopteri; order Holocentriformes; family Holocentridae; genus Holocentrus; species Holocentrus rufus. Next base: position 24,199 of record OMLF01042215.1, on the reverse strand, counting down.
TACTAATATTAAATAATGTGAGCAATTTTTCAACATTATGTTTTAATCTCACCACTTTGAATCAATTTCAAATGGTCAAGGCCGGCATCGAACCAATTTCATACTTCACAGAAACCAAAATATCTGGGGCAAAATCACTTCAAATGGGTGTCTGTGGCTTAATGGAAGTCAGTCTTGGGGGTTTGTAACATGAAAAAGTTTAAAAACCCCTGCTCTGATCGTATTTCATCAAAATACTCAATGGAGAGCACCTACTAAGGCCTCACCACATGAGGGCGCTATGGCCTCAAACACAGGGTGTTTTTGTGCCCTGTGTGAATATCCTGCTCGGCATCAGTATTTCCCAGAGAGGAAGACAACGCCACATAATTCTTTCATACACGTCACTCGACTTTGCATTCCGGTCCCCTACTACTGCGACCTCTCTATCTGGCTCCCACTGGTTCTGAAGAAAAAACAAACTGGCTCCGGCGCAACAGTTCAGCTGCAGGCTGCCTCCAAAATATCTCTCAGGCATGCTCTCGGGGCAAAACTGGGACGGCCTCAAATCTATTACACCAAGAAGATAAAAGAATGCACCCACATCTGGACCACCCACACAATAATTTCATAATGAAAACATTCACCCAAAGATCTGAAATTTTCCATTACTCAGTAAACAAGAGAAAAAATATTGCTGTTGCAATTCAGATTTCAGTGTGTTGTGTAAGCTGACGGGTCATATATGCATCCATCAAACCAAGCCGCAAGGGGGCGGAGCCAACCTGAGTTTGTCGGCGGTGAAGATAACCCTGCGCTCCAGCAGCAGAGATCCAAACACCCTGAGGAGCAGCCGCAGGCTCAGACAGGAGAACAGACACTCAAAGTCCACGTGCTCCAGGCGCGAGTCAGAGGGCCGACAGAGCTCCATCACCTGGGAACGGAGAGGGAAGACAGAGGCAAGGCAGCAAGTTAAAAATCTTGCACAAAATATGTAGTCTAGATTATGAGGGGGCGTTGAGTAATCTATGACTTTGTTGAGGAGTAAAGAAATGAGTTACATAAGAGTTAGAGATAAGAATATATCCCAATGAAAGATACTGGGATTTTAATTCTGCTTTGTCATTTGCTGTTTGGGTTGAAAATAATCATTTTTCAGCTTTCAAAGTTCAGATGGTTCCACATGGCATCCAGTTTCACTCACCTCAGTGCCTGAACCAGGGAGGAAAGTTTTGATGGTGATGGTCCTGCCTGGAGCTGGAAACTGGGCCTCCATGATGGCTCTCATGAAGGGCTGGACCAGGGCTGGAGACAGAGCCCTCCGCCTCTCCACCTCATCCAGCACCTGGAGGTTGTGAGTGAGACTCAATTAAAAACAAGTGTTAAAAAAGTGTAAAACAAGCAAACAAGTGTAAAACAAGCAAACAATCAAATAGTAAAATGAGAATGCTGCACTAGATTGCAAAGAGGAAATCATCTCTATGCACGTTAAGCAAATTCATTGCACATAAATGACTTTTTAAATCTGTTGCACTTGGCCCTGGGGAGCCTATACATTCCTCTTGAAGGGAGCAGCTCAAATTCATCATAGACGGGGTGGGACGGATTTCTGACAATTGTCTTTGCCCTTTGCCAAACCTGTCTGTCAGAAATGTCTGTGAGTGACAGCTGCTGCTACCCACAGGATTTATAAAATAACATTGTCGGTTTCTTGTTGACATTAAAAACATTCAGCTGCTGTCTCCGATTGCGTTTTTTACAGATTGGCACCGTGTTGCTGTCAAAACTCTATTGTCTATTGTAGTTCGTGAATATATGAATGTATGTGTTTGGCAAGCCTGTGAAGTTGGTGAATGCCTCTCATGTAAATAACATTATCTTCTAAGGAGCAGCGGGTGGTTTACCTTGGAGAACAGGTTGAAACATCCGAGGTGACTGACAATGCAGTAGACCTCTGGTAGACGTTTGCCTTTTCCACTGGGCTGAGAAGAAGAAGAGAGGGGGTTATAGATCACCAAAATCATTGTATCTCCAAAATGTCCGCTCTTCCAGGAAATCAGCTTTGTTTTTGGGTTGATGGCCATGCATTTTTTTGAGTTCATCTAAAAGGATTTCATAAGCTCAAGGTTTACTGAAGATTTAAATGCACACATAGAAATACATACACAGGAACACACTGCAGAAACACACACACACACACTCTCAGTCTCACACACTTCCTCCCAGACTCTGAGATTGACTGTTTTCCCACAAGCACGCTGACTATTTTGGCATGCTTATTTACTCAGCTGACATTTCCTGATACGTGGTATTCGGCCACTTCCTGTTCAGTAGCTCTCCTGAATGTCATTAAATAAATGTACAGCACATGTATTTATTCTGCTGAGTTCTATTTACCAGTAAACGCCGGCAGTATCCAAACCTCCTGCTCCCGTCCTCGCCAGTCAAAACAAAGGAGAACATCTCACTGTAAGGAACGAGCCAAGCAAATATACAAATAAACATCTGATGGGCATTTTGGCAACATAATTAATTTGATGATGGCCTATCCATAACATATTATAAACAGTGAGATCCTCGTGGATACCTATAGACACATTCTCACGCTTATCATTTTTTATTATTTTTCAGTGTTATTAAATGTTGAATTTTCTCTTATAATCATTTTGAGCTGCTACGTCTTGATTGGAGAATTGATATGATTGTGGGTAAGTTTTCAAAAGTGCCAAAATCATGAATGTAGATTTTTATAAACACAGGCATGATGTGGATTTTTATACTCTCGGCTCAGAGCGTATTTCAAAACAAATCTCCACAAATACCCAAACACACACTCGTAAACACAGACAATCCCAGTAGGCGATGTGTGCCTCACCTTGGGTAGTTCTCTACCGGCTCCCAGTCTGTAGCATCAGGGAAACAGAACTGAGGGATGATCCTCAGCTGATCCTCCGTCTCCCTCAGGAACTTGAAGCTCCGCTCCAGCTGCACCACAGGCAAAGCAGTGACACTAGTTTACCAAGCTCTAAAACTCAGGAACAGACTGACTGTTCTCATTAAGCAGTTATTATTCTGCTTGTGAATAAATAGGTTCAATTTCAAGTTCGAGTTTATTTACAGCCCTTCATTACTGTATGAAACAGCTTTATAGGACCACAATTTATAAAAACAAAATAACACTCTCTGATTTGGACCCTCACCTAACCCTCAAACATTATCAGCTTTCTTCCTAAGAACAAAAATTATCAGCTTGCAGTTTTGCATTAGATTTTCATTTAATTTCTGGTGCATAAATCAGATTTCCCATTAAATTGTTTTGAATGCTAACTTTTGTGTGTCAGGGATGCAGGCTAGCAGGGTGGAAATATTTGGATCTAATCTGTAAATCAAAATCAATCAAGCAATCTTTAATTTAATTTTACTGTTCCTCTGCCCCTCACCTTGACGGGGAACTGCTGTGTGACCTCCGGCAGATAGGAGGCGCCAGTCTTAGCCTTCTGCAGTGACACAACCAGGAAGTACTCAAACAGCTGCCGCTGGTGGAAGTTCGGCCTTGTTCCCTGGTCCAGAGAGTTCCTTCTGGTGTTGGTGCCATTGTAGTGGACCTGAGTCTGGTTTGGCTGACTCAGTATGGACTGGACCGACACAAGACGCTGACGGTGAGCTGGGAGAGAGCAAGAAAGATCCACTATCCTTAGAAACTGGACGTACTCAATTAAAAATCCAGACAAAGACAAAGTGACGTGCACATGGCCCAAAAACTAGAACAGCTAGCATCCTCAAAAATGTTTAAATCAGCAGTCAAATGAAAATACCTTTTGCCCTCTCTTCAACTTCACTCTCCGAGTCACTGTTTTCATCTGTAACTGCAAACAGAAGTAGGTCAAAAGTCAAAAGATCCATAGATTGTTTATTTCGATAATTTGCATGTGGTCCTCTCACATTCACATCTCAGCCATTCAGCTGATGCTCTTGTCCAAAGGGACTTTGAATGACTGCAGTGACTCAAAATTACCTCTCCCTGAGCTGGTCTCAGCGTAATGATAGACCCTCCTCAGGTGTTTCTTCCCAATGCGAGCCTCAAAGGTGCTATTGATCCTGAGCACAACCTACGGACAAAACATTATACATATGATGATTAAGTGTACGTTCTGATACCTTCACACAAACAGGTTAAAGTTTAATGAGATGGTATAAATTTTCCAAATGCAAGTGATTAAAGATCTATTAAAAAACATTTTGGCAGCTAAGGCATGTGGCAGGCATTGTGGTTGGTGGTATAAAATTCAGCTTTACTCTTTAGTTGCGTCACAACAAAAACACCAAAAACTCTTAACTAAAGAAAGTACACACACACACACACACACGTACACAGTTAAACACACACACCGTTGGTATCCTGCGGCAGGTTCGGCTGTAAGGATCCCCAGGAAGCCAGGCGGTGTGTTCGGGCCCGACGGGCGTGGAGGGAGGGCTAAGTTGGGGTGGAGATGAAACGCCTCCACTGCTGGTGCTGTGGGTCTGCTGGTTGGCTCTCCGGAGGTCCAGCAGCTTAAAACTTCTGCCTGAATTCTGCCTGAAGAAGCCAGGCCTCGAAGTCTGAAGTGATGAAAAAGGCATGAAAAAGATCCAGATCTCAAGTGAGGTGAAACACAGGGAAAACTCCAGAGGTCAAGCATCCACAGCTCCATATTCAAGCAGCATTCTGTACTGTAAAGTTACAATCCAAAATTCCCAACTCTCATTGCTCAAACTTTCAAAAATGCAACTCATGTCATCAAACGGTTATCTGTAAGAAAGAAGACTTTAATTTTCTAATAACCTCGTTGATAATATTCCACAGTGAGCTTGATTTTCACCTTTTGTAATCATTTGTCGACATGGTAGCTGTCATACTTTTAACAGAGTTTCAAACACAGTGCATTTACAGTTAGGAATTAAACTCTCAGTGTATTAATATAATTCACAGATGACGCTTTACTGCTCTGTTAAACTGCACAATGAGGGAGCCACTGATTAGACGGGTGGACTGCAAGACTGTATGACAGATGCTGCAACAAACCATCTAATCTAAATGAGATATGGATTCAGGCCTGATAATATAGCCTGGGCTACATGTATCTATGATCTCTATGAAGCACACAGCAGAGTACACTGTTGACTACATTATGTTTAGCAAGAAAGCAAGTATTGCAACCTTGGTGGTGTCTACACCAGGAGAGGAGGGCAGAGACTGCTGGGAGCACTGACTGTCCACCTCGATGTCCTCATATGGGTTTTCCTTTGACGAGTCTGCAGAAAGACCAAAGATGGCAACGTTCAACTCAAGTTTATCAGCTTTTTTTTTAAGTTTTGACTTTTTTCTGACTGGGGACCAAAAGTCCTTGAAACTTTCCCAGGGCATTCGGAAGAATGAATAGTACATAATATTGCTAAAATTTGAGCAAGTTAATATTTCCTCACAATTCTATGCTGTATCTAAACATCTGACTTTGGAATCTATGCTCATTAGAAATTTAGGTACATGTGACAATAGAATAAAATAGAAGCGTCTGACCCAGGATGTCTTCATAGTGATGTTCCTGAGACAGTGTACGAGACAAGAGGAAGCCCTTTGACTGACTGTGAGACTCTTTCAGGTCTTCAAACTCAAAGGATTTCCTGACACAAGGGAGCAGATAAACACAATATTATAGTCACATAATAGTAAATAAAATGTCCAAAGACTATAGACTGTTTTATAAACTGTAGCAGTGGACCACATGACTCGCCAATATCCTATATGTAATAAAAGGCCAGTAACAACAAATGGATATATCGGTCTAACTCTAGTTGTTATCACAGTCAGGAAATGACTCCTGCCTCTTAGATTTTTGACGTCTCCTTACCTGTTGATGTTGTCTCGGTCTCTGTCACCCCGGGGCCTCCTGTGGAAGCTGGGAGGAAGTTGAGATGTGGAGGGCAGTGGGGGGAGGTTCCTCCGACCTGTCCCCTGCCTCTGGTTCTTCCCAGTAGGGGTGATGGGTGGATGCTGGAAGGTGCGTTGGGGTTTTGGGACTGGGTTGATGGGGGGCGCTCCTGGCTCTGTGTACACATTCTCTTGATGTTGTTTCCCTTCTCTGGTCCCAAAGGACTTCGGAGCGCCGCTTTGACCCATCGTGGCACCTGACTCTTTGCTGCTGGCTTCCACATGTTTCTCCTTGCTAGGTGGGCAGAAGTAGTTCCCGAGCTCTGAGGGGGTTTTTGCATGGTCCTCCCCCATAGCCTGCTCTAGCTTTTTAAAGAGAGTGAAGACTGCTCTCTTTTCCTGAGTTTGGTTCACTGCTCTCTTGTCGTTACTTTTCCTCAGCGTCCCTACCTGCTGCCTCGGAGCCTCCGTGGGTGAACAAGGCCTCGAATCCTCAAGCTTTCTTGTGTTCTCCTTGCCATTGTGCTGCTTCTCCTTTTGGGCTGCAGTCCTGCAGTCTTCCCCCGTTTGCTTCTCACTGCGCTTGCTGTCACTCCTCTTGAGCGTCCCTATATGCAGTTTCATAGCTTCAACAGGTGAACAGGGTCTTGAATCCCCAAGCTTTCCTAGATTCTCTTTCCCAAGGTCCTGCTTTTGCTTTTGGGCTGCCCTACTACCATCCTCAGCAGGTTTAGTGTTGCTTTTTGTCAGGGAATCTGTCCTTTTTATACTGGAGCACGGGCCAAGAGAAGCTGAAGTAGGGGATGTATGACTGGAGTCCTTCCCCTCCCATTGTGAGATTTTTTCCTTGATGTTGCTCCCATGGGTTCTAGGAAACTTGCTTCCTACCGACAAGGTGTTTTCACTATCGTGAGGGTCAAAGGTCGGCCTTCTGTGGGCCATCACTGATAATTCTTCCAGCTTGTTGCTCAGGTTGTCCAGAGGGGTGAAGGGGATTTTCAGTGTCCCCTCTCTTCCCTGCGCTGTTTCCTTGTTTTGCACCGAGGGAATGTCAGCACTTCTCCCGCCAGTATAGCCTTTCTTGAACCTAAAGCTCAAAAACAAACGTAATCGGCAAGTCAGCGCGTGAAATGGCAAAAACGTTGAAAAGGACAACATGACCTAGATGGAATACAAATGATCCAAATACAATAGATTAGAACAAACGGTTGCAACCTCATGACATCTTACTCTTGGAAGGCTACCTAAACAATTAAGGGTGGTGTTCACATTTTTCCAGAATTCCTCAGTAATGTGTTATCAGGTTTCTCACTGAAAATACATTACATTTGTTGTCATAACTCACTTGTTGCTCATGGGCTGATAAAGTGTTTTACTCATCGCACCAATCAGGCAGAAAGAGTGGGGTTTCCATTTTAATACATAGACAGGTACATTTTTCACCAAATCTTGCTTACGAAGACTCTGAGGGAAGATTTATTTTAGTGAATGCTTCTATTGATGGAATACAAGTCTCTCTCATGAATATATATGCCCCAAATGAGGATATACCTGGTTTTATAAGTAAAATATTCACTACAATACTACAGCACAGTACGGGTATCCTTCTGTTGGGAGGGGACTTTAACTGTGTTATGTCTCTGTTTGCAGATAGACAACCTCCCTCAAGGACCTCTACACCATTGATACATCAACTTCATGGGGGTAGGAGCTTAAAATCATTTGAACAACTGAAAGAGGAACAGATATTTACAATTAAGAACATTTTTAACTAAACATAAAGAATGGAATAAAGTTTTGGAGCCCACCCCAATTGAGGAGTTTTTGTTAAAATTACAAACTGGAAATGAGGGTAAGAAGATTATAGGTTGTTTTTATCATATATTTTCATGTATGCCCTTGAATAATACTTTGCAGATAAAAAGAAGATGGGAAACCGAAATGAATGTAAATATACCAGAGGACACATGTGATGAAATATGTACTGAAGCCCATCTTGTAGCCAATTCCAATTCATGGAGAGAATTCAAGTGGAAGGTAATAATGAGATTCTTCCGGACGCGAGTTATAGTGTCAAAAATGAGCCCAACATAGTTCAACACATGTTGGAGAAATTGTGGTGCACAAATTGGCAACCATACTCACATATTCTGGACATGTACAAAATTAAAAACATTTTGGGAGGATATTCTTAAAGCTCTCGAAATGATATTCCATCAAAAGTTTACAAAAGTTCCGACTGTGGCACTACTGGGCCGAACACCAATAGGCATTGATGGTAGAGCTAAAAAATATCTTTTTACAGCAGCTCTCAAATGTATAACAACTAAATGGCTAAAACCTGACCCTCCGACATAAAGTAGTTGGACCGAGAAAGTATTGGAAATTTACCACATGGAACGCATAACATACACCCTGAGACTACAGAAAGAAAAGTTCATGAAAAAATGGAACCCTGCCACTACCATATTGCTTCTAAGCTGAAACAACTACATACTTGTACACATACATATACACATACATACACACATACATACACACACGCGCGTGAATCCCCTCTCAGATTCTTACCTCCTTTTGTTACTATTTATCTGGACTTTTTATACCTCTCATAATTTTCCCCTATGATAGAGTTAAGTTATATCTGTCTTGTTTTTTTTTAATTCATTTATTTATTTGTTTTATTATTGTGCCCGTATTGTACACGTATAGATACAGCTGTAAACAAAAAGGAAAATTGAAGAATTGTGAAGATTATTGTATAAATTGTTGAATTTGAAATGAAAA
>OMLF01042215.1:2569-15505 GCA_900302615.1 Holocentrus rufus | reverse complement strand
ACTAAGTAAAAAAAAAAAAAAAAAGGGACATCACCTTGGTGAGCTAATCAGGGCTTAATTTGCAAATCCGGAGGTGCCAGAATGCAAGGTGCAGGTAAGAACTGTGGAGTGACAAGGCAGGAAGAGGTCCCGGAGCACACGTGTTATATTAATTAATAACATAGGTGTATATTATGGGGGGCATCGAGGGGTTGTAAACCCCCCCCCAATAATCAAAACTGGCCAGTACAAATTTGCTGCCATAGGTCGGACAATACAAATCGGAGAAAATAATTAATTCGGGTGGATGGTTTATGCTTACACATGGATTCGGATGACGTTTGCAGCCGATATGCACATTACTACCAACAATGTTAAATTGGGTGGAGATCTCAACCCCTCCAATGTTCAACCCAAATTTACGTCCTTCATTAATAATACAAAAAAATGTATTGCATGTTTGCCACCATTTTGAATGTACTCTCAGGTTAACGCTCTTAAAAAGAAAATAGCAAGCCAAATTTTTACTTGATTAGAGCAAATCTGTTTTTTTCCCCCATCTAACCATGATTAACCTGTTTTTATGACAAAATAGAGCTACCTCATACAGAAGAGATGAGAGTCTGTGTGATGAGATGGTCTTGCCATAGCTCGCATCTTCACAAAGTGAAAATACATCCTCTGGTCACACACATCAGTCTTCCTTTATTTATTCTTCATTCAGTAGCCCAGAGGGAATTCTTCTCTGGGAATTCCCTGTGGGAATTCTTTTATGATTTTAATTTATAAAAAGTTCCACTTAGCTTTACAAACAGTTGAGAATGTGCAGCGTGATGGTCGCTGTTTTTCCTGTTCAATGCAGCTGCTGCTTGTCTGCACTGATGATTTCTCTGTTCAAAAAGCCTGAAGCAAAAAAGCCTGAAGCAAAACCAAAGTTTTGTTTTCAGTTTTCACATTACGCGAACAACCACACAGAAACATGATGACAATTTACAAAGCGCAACATCTAATTGGATCAATTTTTTGGTTGAGGCAGTCCAAGCAAGAGCAAAGTATAAATTTGGTTAGGGAAGATCCAAATGCAGGATTAAAATTAAGAGTTTAAATGGAATATAAACCAGGAAAAAATAGGAGGCCCTCCTATATACTCCCAAAAATCCCAGATTATTATCCTGTAAGGAGAAAAAAAAATATTTAAAATGACTTTGTTTTTATGCTACGAGAGGTGACGGATCCACACAAATAGGTACCGGAGCACAAGCAGTCAAAAACTGGGAGGTCAAATTAGGCCCTGGACCCAATGCTTTGTAAGCCCCCCCACACCCCTGTTTTTTTTTTTTTTTTGACCATGACCATGCCACTGGTCATTTTTGGGGACCTGGCATTCATTTGAGTACCATCTTTTATTTGAGGAAATATGGTATGTCCATTTCACTGCTGTTGCTTGTATGTTGATGAGAGTGCTCCATTTTCACAATACAAAAGGAATAATGGCTTTCCTGGACTGGGGATAGTCATCAAATTTGAGTTGGTAGTCCCTGAAAGAGAAAAAAAGGACAGATGTGGCTAATAAAGATGACATTTGCATTCAATGGTCCCTGGCTCATGAGACACAATATGAGCATATTAAAAGGACAGTGTGGATTTAGAGCATGCATGTCCAAGGGAAAGTAAGAGAACTAAGGGAAATAAAAATGAAAAAGTGTAAAGACGATTCACTTAAAAACCCATAGCCTAGATTGAGGCGAGGACTTAATACAATCGACACCAGGTTACCTGTGATGGTGATATGCCCTCGGCGCAATGGAACAGATGGTGACAAAGGCAAAGGAAAATGTGGGTAAGGACCATGTAGCTACTGCATATCCACACCACTCCAGCATCTCCCCAAAGTAGTTCGCACCTGACACATACTCAAACATTCCCCCTGGGATAGAGAAAAATGTCAAATGTGAAATGACATGAAACAAATTAAATAAAAATTAAAGCTGAAAATGTCAAATTTGTTACAACTGCCTCAACAACCTCCCTGGACACTCCCCCCACTCATTCTGGGTGTCTCTCTCTCCCTGTGTGATTGTCTGAATGAGTGCAGCTGCACCGGAGTCAGAGCAGAGCCACATCAGCTGCACCTCATCACTGTAATCACGCCCTCGTTATGACCCAGCTCCGCCACTACCATTCTGCTAATCATAGTCTCTGCTCTATTCCATGTGCTCTGGCTCTGGACCCTGACTCACCTGGCTCCCTGGATCAACCTAATGTTTCCATCTCCCCTGCTCTGCGGCTCAAGCCTCCACCAGATCTCCGGTCATCCTCCAAACCTGCTCCGCTGGTCTCCATCTTCTTCTGCAGACACATCATCACCATCTTCAATAAATCATCTTCTGTCCTAACAACTTGCCTACCCGGTGTCTGTGTCTGCATCTGGGTTCACTAGTCCTGTAGCCCTCCTTAACAAAATTATATGGGGTTTATCTAGGTGTTTGGTCTTTCTACAGAAACCCACTGCTTAGAGTTCTCCTATGGTGGTACATCATAACATCATGTGTCTATAGTGTTTTAACTCTCATGGCTTGATGGTCCACTCATGTGGTATCTGGTACTGAGCAGGAGATATTTCACTGGTGACCACACCTTGTGCTGCTCGGCTGGTAGCTGTTTGTACTGTTATAGCCCAGTTTTGCACAGTTTGTGTGTTTTCTATTCTAGGTGTTATATTTCTAAGCAGATTGCTAGGAGTCTGTGTGGCTGACTGGCCACATCTCTGTCGTCTTATGGGTGGGTGACTGGGGGCTCTTCTCCCCAGTCCTTTAACCCTAACCCCTAACCCAGGGACATGCAGTAGTCTTTATTAGCTTTTGTGTTCTATAGCCAACAGACACTATATACACTGCCAACCCTGGTTAACCGTATCTGTCTGGCATGGTGGTTCACTTTTTGTTATGGTTTCAGTCTCAATCATGACAGTACAAACTTTCAAGTTGTGCCAAAAAAATTGTCTCAAGCTGCATACACTGAAACAGCAACCCCTCCTGTCTGCTGTCTCTGGGAACAGCTGACCTGCAGATGAATTACTCAGGACGACCAACACTCCTGAACGTACTGAATTTCGGTGAGTGTTGAGATTCAAGATTATCATCATCATCATTATTGTTATTATTATTATTATTATTATTATTCAAGGTTTATTTGTCACATAAACATTCACACAGGTATAAAGATGCAGTGAAATCATTATGTGGCACCCCTGGAGACTGTGCAAGAGTAAGGACTATAACAATTCTGATTGAAAATAATTCAGTACTAGTTGTTAAGTGGATCTTCTGAACCATGTGCAGACACAGACAACAGGAAAACAAGTTGTAGCTCAAAAGATATTTTGATGATGGTGATGGTGGTGATGTGGATGAGGGTGGAGACCAGCGGAGCAGACGTGACATGGTTGGTGAGATGAGGTATGGTTGGGGAGTGGGTGATGGCCAAGATGGGTGAGACAGTGGAGGCCTGAGCAGGGAGGAGGATACACGAGGAACATGAGGGGAGTCAAAGGCTGGAGTCAAAGGCCCATCTGATGGGAAACGGAGGCTATGATCTGGCTGCGAGGTGGTGGAGCAGTGAAGTATTTGTAGTAATATGATGGTATGTGTAGGAATACAGAAGTTCTCCAGTTGAGAAAAAGTAGTGCCAAAGGAAATGACCGTCTGGCTGCAATGTAAAGCAGTGAAAATATTCTAAATATAGTGTACACTTACACTAAAATGTATTTTTTAGGTGGGCCTTTTTAGGTGTCTAAATCCATTTTGCTGCTTCTCTAAACTGCAGGCAAGCCGACCGGCATCTACTGCAGGTAACACGTTGACGACGGATAAGTACCTCATACAACCCCACTTCAACAACACACAACTCAGTCTTTAAGATAAACAGTGATGGTGATAATAAGTGCCAGTGTTATTACAATAGGGGGTTTCCCCTGCTAGCTGCAGAGATGCGGTTTCTTGCTCAAATACTCTTCAACAGGACAAAGCTGGACTGTATATGGGTCCAAGATTAGTGTGAATCATTACAATCCTCTTGCTCAAATGTTATCATACCATGAGGAATTCTGTAGACGATCTCTCCAGGTCTTCTCAAGCTGCGAAGGATGTGGTCACTGTGGATGTTGATGGTCATACCCACCACAAACATAAATAAACCTGAAGAAATAAGGAGGCATGATTATATAGTTTTCCTTAAAGCAAATTGTTCTAATTGATCAAATGGTGAAGGCCTGCTCTGTTGTGCACAGGTAAAGTACAAGTCTTATTTCCTGATGTGGCTGCAAAGAGAACAGAGCCCCTTCCTGCTAATGGAGACTCTATTTTAAATGTAGTTCATGTCAGTGTGGTCACGGATGGGGAATTTTCTCCTTGTAGGAAGTGGGAAATCCAAAAGTGTTGAAGTGTCCAAGAAACCATGATTGAGTGCAGTGTGACTCAGGAGGTAGAGCCCCCTAACTCTACACCTATGCCACCTGGACTTGCCATCCTACTCCTAAACACATGCAGTAACAGTACAGTAATAAAATATTTACTTCCATACTTTACAACCACATTTAAAGTAGATTTTCCACATGACACACTTTTTGGTCAGTTCACATATAGTAACAGGAGTTGTACAAATTAACCATTAACCAGAGCTCAGAGCAAAAACAGATTTGATAACTGAAAGTAACCAATTTGTAAAACAATATTTTAATTTAGCCAATCAATTACTGGGCAATAATTATTCAATTAAGTCACAACTGAAAGTGGCTAACAAATGGAATGTGTTGCTCTTAAGGTCCTCACACACCAGGGGCATTTTTGGCCACCACCACCTCCATAATGTCCTCAACCAGCAACTCCTTTGACCACTTTTAAGATTGGTGCAGTAATCAAAGCTTCCTGACAAGGCCTCTGCCCACATCATTTACTCAGCCAAGTGAATGATGTTGACTAAAGACTACCAGAGTCTTTACCATTCGACTTCCAGCCTGCCAGCCTCAGCACAACTACCTGAACCTACCGACTGTTTCATAAATGCGACTTTGCAACCTGCACTCTCTCATTAACAATTCAAACCACTCAAGTAATGTCCCTGTCTCATGAACTCATTTCATCAAATTTCAATAGACCGGGCTGAAGACATGTATTGCCTCACCCACCAGCAGCTAGGCGAACATCAGCCATCCAAGTGTCTTGAAACTGGGCACAGTGGAGCAGGAAGTGTCCCTGGAGGAAACCATTCACCATGCAGAAAATGGATGCAAAGACTACAATTCTGACAGGAACGGGTCGTCCTCTGGTCAGCAAGGCATAGATGAAAGTCCTGAGAAAAAAAGTGTAAAGAAAGTAGGTCCTCAACTACCTGTACAAACAAACTGGACTGCTTTCTTTGTATTCCTTTGCTATGGGCTAATCTACCTGTTCTCTGTATATGGGCTACTGAACACTAACACACAAATACTTCTCTGTATATGGTTTTGAACTAGAAAATTTACCTTCTAAAAGCATATTTAAATACCAACAATCAGCTTCACTAATCACATAAAAATTCAGCGTACACACTTCAAATTCAGTTTTCAGTTGGCATCATTCTCACTGAAAAGACTTGGTTAGAGAGACGAGTCCTGTGTGGAAGGCCACAGTGTCCATATCCATCCACTGTGTCTGTTTGCTCTCTGCTGCTCTCTTCTTGAGAGAGATGTGTCTGCTCGAGAAAGGTCACGACATGACGGGCAATCTAGCCTCTAGTTTAGAGATTCCTAGTCCCTGCACTAAGGTTGCAAAGACTAGGTGCTCTGATAGCATAGCACTTACAGCAGAGACTACCTGCCCTCCTAGTCCTCCTAGTCCTCCCTGTGCTGCAGCTGTACATTGTGGCCTTGGTTCTGATCCTCACTGACAGAGTGACCGCAGTCTTTCAGCATGTTCCTCCCTCACCGCTTCGTTCAACCTAGATGTAGACAGTCCTCAGATTACAAAAATCTTTTACCTATTAAATTAACCCACGTGTCCGATGAAAAATAATGTATGTCCCACAACCCTGCAGTTAGGCCTTATCAATATTAGATCCCTCTCCCACAAGGCACTGCTGGTTAATGACCTGATTACTGAACTCAGCCTTGACATGATGGGTTTGTTTGAAACTTGGTTGAAGCCTGATATCTTCTTTCCCCTCAATGAAGCTTCACCAACTAACGTTCCATGTGTTGAAGGCACAGAAGGCAGGGAAACACCTTGGACAGGTCACCAGTCCATCACAGGGTAAACTCACACACAAACAAACTCATGTGCAAACTCCACACAGAAGAGACCTGGTCTGAGATTCAGACCAGCACCGTCTGCTGTGGGGAAGCAGGGCAAACTACTGAACCACCCTGACCCAAACACATGGAGTAAGAACTGATTAAAGCACCATACCAGTGAGTTTACAAAGCTAGCCTAATATCTACAAACTGTATATATGCAATGTTTTTGCTAATCGTTTCCCAAAGCAAGCGTCATATTTTAGAGCTGCAATATCATTTTTCCTCTCTTTTATCAGGCCATTGGAATCTGTTCAGTCCAGTCTGATATGAAAATGAACTTTCAGAGGTTCAGACTTTCTCCACAGCAGTTTTCCATCACTGCAATACAGATGTCCTCATTAGTTTTCCTCAAAGAAGCTGCATTGTCATGTTTTGATGACTTGAAATCAGGCAGAGTGATTTGAACGGATCTGAAAGCTTTCCTGGTGGTGCGTTCAGGGGCTGTCTGACAACAGCAGACTACTGTCACTTTCATCTGACTAACAACATCAGATTCAGGAGCTGCTGTCCGTAAACCCAGAAAACAAGAAGCATCAGTGCCATGAATACATTGAGAATATGATGATTTTTAAAAAAAAAAATTTTTGGCTTTTTTTTATTGAACAATGTCAGAAGAAGAGGAAGGACAAAAAAATGCCCCCTCACATTACCAGTTTGCTCGTGTTAAAGGTTTCTTTGATAGTCCCGGGGAAAGTTTGCTTTACACAGTGAATTATCAGTTCTGTGGTTTATGAATGGAGATGACTGTGTCAGCAGCAGAAGCAGAACATTATAAGGTGTTTCAACCAAAAATTCTAATCAGAAAATTAAGGGATTTTGATAACATGTCCAGTCTGTAGTTGCTGCTGCATTATTTGCAAAATGGTTCGTTGAATGTAAAATGTGGGCAAATTGTACTTAAATGGGCCAAACATTCAAAACCCACTGAGCTACAGGTGACCTCTAACCTTTGGAAGTAGTGCAAGCAGAAGGTCCACAGAAGCAGCTTCCTCCCCAGGCTCGTCTGGGACGTTGTGGTCAGAAGCAGGAACACAGGAACCAGAAAAGCAGGCAGCTCCTGCAGGAACCAGGCCAGTTTGGCTGAGCAGGTGAATCGTGACAGACCTCGGTTGTTGACATAGCGGCCGTACAGGGTGCAGGTCACAAAGCTCTGCCGCCAAAAAACTCCCAGGCCGCATAAAATGAAGCCCCAGCTCATGTTGTGGATCAGACTCTCTTTGCACTCCATATCTTCAGTCTCAATGTTGAGGAGAGAAGCTACCAAAACCTGAGGGACCAGAGGAGGGTAAAAAAAAAAGGTTTTTAATGTTTTATGTTTTTTTTATTTGTAATTGTGTGCTCGACACAGAAATGCTTGTACATTCTCACAGAAGGTCTAAAAGTTGATGTACTCTTTGTTAAAAGTTCAGTTGTGTCATGCCTGTGATGTGCCAGCCTGCGAAAACATTCAGAATATGTGACACTGAGTCAGCGAGCTGCTCTGTTCTATGATGCAGATCGAGATGAAGAGCAGGATGTCCTCAGTGGTGCAAAAAGTGGGTATGCCCTATATGCGGCACATAGGGGCGCCATGCTAAAGGGGGCGCCCAAGCGATAGGGGGCTAAATTATTTTGAGTCCAATTTTCAAGGTCACTGAAGGTCAAAGGTCATGTGAGTTCATATATACAGTTGAGGACAAAATTATTAGCCCCCCATGAAAATTTTATTCTTTTTCCAGTATTTCCTAAATTTAACGTATTCCCAGTTTTGCTGCTGACTGCTTGAGGCTTTTTTCAGAATCTGTCTTCATGGTTCCCTCCACCCTCACGAGATTCCCGGTTCCAGATGCACTGAAGCATCTCCACAGCAGTGTCCTCCACCGCCGTGTTTCACTGTGGTGTTCTTTGGGTTATACGCCTTTCCCTTCTTTCTCCAAACATGAGCAACATGGCCACAGAGCTCTAGTTTAGAGTAGAGTAGAGTAGAGTAGTGTAAACTTTATTGATCCCCCGAAGGAGAAATTCATAGGTACACAGCAGCAGCAGAAGTCAATAACAGAGATTACAAAAAGTTACTATCAAATGAATTACAAGACAAAATAAATTAGAAGCAATATGTATATGTATAGTGTATATGTATATGTACGTTATGAATATGGTACATGTGTGCGGCACATCAGATCTGATGCTGTTTGGGTGCTGTGGCGTGGCGACCAAATGACACGCTTCCAGTATGTGTCATCTTTCTCCGGGTTCTCCTTCATCTTTCTCCGGGTTCTCCTAACATACTTCAGTCTGCCTTTGAGGTGTCTCTGCTGCAGAAGTGGAGTTTTTCCTGGTCTGCAGCCTCGCAGTCCGTTCCTGTGCAGGGCTCTAGTGACTGTCTTCAGTTCCAGACTTGGCTGAGTCATTCACTCGTGTCAGTTGGCAGTTGTTCTGGGATTTTTGGACACATCTCTCACTAGTTTTCTGTCCAGAGTCTTTGAAATCTTTCGTTTTCTACCTCTACCAGTCTTGTTCTGTACTGTGTGGCTCTCTCTGAGCTTCTTGTTAATACTTCTCACTCCAGTTCTTGATACTTGGAAACACTGATAACTTTGTATATCCCTCTCCTGCTTTGTGAGCATCAACAATTCTTTTTCTCAAGTCTAAACTAATTTATTTTGCCTTTGGCACGATGCTTTCACAAGTGATGTCTCAAACCCTTCAGTTGTTTTACTGTGTGTATATTGTAAGATATAGCTCAGTTTTAACTTCAGTTCACAAGCTTAAAGCATTACTAAGTTAACGCACATCATTGCACAACAGTGGTTACTGCCATGGCTCAATAAATAGGTCAGTTCTTAAACAGGCTAATAATATTGACCTGGGTAGTTTTTGATTTGTGTGAAATAAATATCTTCTTGTTTGAAAATAAAAAAAAAATTACGTTTTCTAAAGAAAACTAATATGTTTAGAAATGTGTTAAAAATTCCTTGCCTTGTTAAAAAAGAATTTTTTTTAAAACAATCAAATTTTCCTAGAGGGGCTAATAATTTTGTCCTCAACTGCAAAATAGAAAAACAAAAAAACAACAACAACAAAAAAAAAGAATTCACCGTTTGACTTCACCCCAAAAATTAAATTTCAGGATTTGATTTCACGGCTTTCTCTCAGGTCAGGAGTGTATATGGTCATAAACACAGACAACACAGTCAGGGTCTGCTGTACTGGACTCCTGGTGGTGACCCCAGGGTGTCCAGATCTGGATTGTGATTGACTCTTCCTGTGTCTAAAGCTCTTTGACATTCAACAAGCCACATTTCATAGCCTTTAATGGGGATCTAACATAGTAGACAAAGTAGTAACATAGTAGGCAAATTCAAATGACAATGAGGACCGTAATGATTCAACTCAGATTTGACTGTTTGTTAATCCTAAATGACCATAACATTGGCTTCACAGAGATTATTCTCAGGATTAGTATTGTTATTGTTCACACAAAGTTCAGTAACATTTTCCTACGTTCACCCAGTTATTTTTCTGCATTTGAAATTGTGTTGAATTTCTCTTGGCAGTGAGTGATTGATGCAATACAACTCTTAGTGGACACATACATGTACAGAGGAAATGCAACATACACTTACGGCGTTATCTCCCAGTATGTCCAGCTTCTTCATCAACTCACTGATCACAATGTCCTGTGGGAAAAAAAAGAAGATTCATTAACTAACCAACTTATTATCTCATTATGTGACATATCAATTAACCAACTAACAGTTTGGATCACTTGGACTCCTGTTACTGTGTGTGTTATATGGAGCTTGGAAGTATGGGGGTTGCAGCATAGGGTCCCAATTCACATGGGGGGTGATCAGTAGGGTCCTAGAAGGGGCTTCAATCCCAGTGAAAATAGTTCAGGTTAAAAGTGAATGTGCAAGTTGGGATGTTGGACACAATCACAGATAATAATCTGTGTGCAGCAACATGGGAAACAGCAGAATAACACACAGCAAAGTAAAGTAACTTTAGTGTTGGACTTTGTATACCTACAGTGACTCCCTCTGCCTCACAGTACAGCTGCAGAGGACTGAGGCCTTCTGGGAAATGGAGTTGTTGGAAGTTGATGGCAGGCGACCGCCGCTCTCTCTCCTAAACAGGAAACACAGTGAGTTTCAAAACAATGCCAAGATTATGTTATATCTGTAGAAAGACACGCAAACATACATGTTCACATGTACACACACATACAAAGAGTGGATGTCAACAGTCGACACACTTAATTTTACTGCCATGAGGACTGTAATGAAAATGAGTTAGATGGATTCAGTTTCATTCAGTAAAATGAAGGCAAAATCATCTTGGATCATAGATGAGAAATAGAATTCACCGCCTTGTTTGTATAAATATGCACTCTCATTATAAGAAGTGGTTTTATGATCACATTCCCAAACATGAACAAATTTAATTTACCTTAACCTGAAATGAATTTAAAGTGATTCTAATTATATCAATTTAAATTAGGATTTTAGTGAAGCTTTGTTGTATAATGTGTCAGTGACAAGGATGAGCAACACCGATTTCAGCCAACAACCCTGTAAAATAAAAATAAATAAATAAATAAACACTTGAAGTGGACACTGATCTGGGTCAACTGTAATAAGTTTCTTAGATGATGTGGTTTACACTTTGCCACCTTTGATGAGATTTTCCATCAGTTATGATGGACCTCTTCCTCGCCATTGACCAGCTATTCCTGCAATCAACATTTTCACTGTTATGCAATAGGGGGCGCTGTTACTGATCTTCTGACAAAAATAGGTCAATCAAAGAAGAAAATGGTGCGTTCAGGCATACCTCATAAATATATAAAGCAGAAAATTTCCTTTTTCTTGAGCAATTTCAATATTACAAGCTGTGACGAATCACCTTGATACATAGACAACTTGAAAACAATGCAGCAGGTCAATGGTAAATAACATCCATGCCTTTGTCTTTCATAATATTAGCTGACTGTAACAGTAACAGGCCCGACCAATATGCAAGCAACAGTGACCCAAATAATGACGAAAATCATCCGAATGCAGCGCAAGAAGAGGCGTCTGCACTGATTTTCACACTCCAGCCAACTCAGAAAAATGCCGGCGAGCAGGAAAAAGTATACGGCCAAACAAGCCTTGGAATTGTTGATGGACTCATCATTCATTCTTTGATCAACTTTACAAATCTGATCTGGATGAAGTTGATAATGAGTCTGGTGGGCCAAATTACAATGAGAGTGACTGTGATGCACAGGAAATGACAAGAGGCCGGGGAGACGACCATGATGTTGATAACAGATTGTCACGGCCAATTTAATATATATATATTTTTTTTAAACAACTGAAATTGCCATATGGAAGGAAAAAATGTAAAGTCAATATTCTGCTTGAAAATGACTATCTGGGGAAAAAAATGTAATTTTCTCAGTTTTTTGTCGGTAATGTTTTTCTTTAATGAAAATGAATAATTTTCAAGTGGTTGTAAAAAAAAAAAAAAAATTGAGCCGGAATCATTTTTTGTATGTAAAACTAGAAGCTTTGTTCTTTCTTTTGTTTTATTCCCTGTTCACATATCCACACTGAATATTCCGGGGGTGTTGAAAGATCAGTGAATATTATCAAAACGCTGGCGGTGGCTGCAGCTTAAAAAAATGCTCTGGTGGGGAAAGTGTTAAATATTTTAAGTCCACTCAGTCTCAGTCTACAAATCTCTTTCAATTAAAAATGTGTTCAGTCACCACAGTGATGGAAGGTCCATGACTGATTTGTTTTATGGTTCAATGATTTGAACAGGGAGTGCTGCAGAGCTGACCAATTACGTAACAATAAATAATAATAATAATGATAATAATAATATAATATTAATAATAATAATAATAATAATAGTCAGATATTAGTAATCCTATTGGTTAAATAAACATTTTTGGTTTGTTTGTTTGTTTTTTTATTCCACATACTGATGTCCAATCCTGAACAACTGCATACATCCAAACACTGTAATGTATTTAGTTTAGTTATTAAAATAAGCACTTCTATTTATCATGTTTTGAGACCGTCTTATCATTCAAATGACAAAATGTTTCTGTACAGCTGAAGCATCTACAGCCTGACCTTTTTGTGTTTTCTTTGTTTTTAATGATATTTGCTGTTTATTTCTGTCATTTGAAATGTTTTCCTTAATTCCATGTGAGGACAGTCCTTGTTCTTTGTATGATTCATATTTTGGTTGTTTTACAGGTTTTATGCTTCTGATCAATACAGTTCTCATTGATCGTTGATCGTTTTCAACTAACCCAACTAACTAATCCAACTAACCCAACCAACCCAACTAACCCAACTAATTAATCCAACTCACCCTAACTAAATAATCCAACCAACCCAACTAACTAATCCAACTAACCCAACTAAACCAACTAACTAATCCAACTAACCCAACAACCCAAACCAACTAATCCAACTAACACAACTAAACCAACTAACTAACCCAAATAACCCAACCAACCCAAACCCTAAGTCCCGCACAGAGTTTGGTTTTCGGTGGAGAAGAATCATATTGTGCAAAACAAGTTTTTTAGTTCTTGTTCATCATTAGTTTTTCATCCTTCACCTGCACATCATGACCAATGG
>OMLF01042186.1:4389-15304 GCA_900302615.1 Holocentrus rufus | reverse complement strand
GGTTTATATAGAGTAACTTTTGATTCACTATATGGAATTTGACCAAGAAATGCAGGATCTTTACTGCACTACCAATATTGTGAATAAGCTTACTTATACTACAACAAAGGGAAAAAAAGACGTTGGGGGCATGGGGTTATAAGCGTATTTCCATCAGGCAAATGATTGGCCAGTTTACGTCAGTGGTGTCGTCCAATCAGAATACAGTATGTCATTTTCAGGTGTTTGTATGGTAGGACCTTGAACCCACCTAGAGCCCAGGTCTATCTGATACTGACACTGATAGAAAGGAGAAACGGTCTGACTTGTCATAATCATGTCTCCTCTGAATAGTAACAATGGCAAACATTTTGGTGCCACGATAAGACAAGATTCTCACAGGTGTTAAATGGTGCGTGCAATCATTGACTAATTACTATCAGCCTCGATAAATCAAAAATAGGTGATTCATTACCGTAATCCCCTCTCAGCATTTTGTACTTTTGAGAGGAAAACTCCAAAAAATGTATACACAATGAGAAAAAAGCGCAAAGAACTAGGGACTACCACTAAAAGCCTGTTATGCTGCTATTGTAAATGTTTTTTACTCACTTTTTACTGCCAAAAGAGGGTTTGCAATGGTGCAACACATAAGTAGATCTAGCCCTTAGTGTGCAAACATGTTTAAATCAGGAGCAGCCCACAACATTGTTCGAGACTACTCACTGGGCAGCCCTGTTTCAGTGTTCAAACAAACATCTTTTTTACAGCTGTCCTGGTCATGCAAACAGCCAAAATTGCAGTATTTAGTTTTTGTCATCAGCACTTAGTTTATTGAAAGTGGTCATACTTGGTAAGATGTATTTGATTTCTGAAACCTGTTACACAGTGTTTTGGTAAACTCTTGAATTTTTCATGATCTACTCAGACCTTTTATTGCTTGCAAACCACTCCTTTACTCGAACTGCTTGTACCCTAATTGGTAGGCTGAAGAAATACAGTATTCTCTCTCGCAATTAAAGTCTTTCCTGTAGTTATGAATGAATTAAAGGAATACTCCACATTTTGGGAAAAATACCATTTTCCCTACTTACCCAGACTGAGACAAGATGTTTGATACCATTTCACCTCTGTACTTCCACTGGTTCAGTTCTGATGGGTACCATTTCATGTTAGCTTAGCATAAAGACTTGAAGTCTACAGGAGTCATTAGCCTAGTTGCATCAAAGTGAAAAAATAAACCTTTCAGCGAATCTGAAACTGTCTTATTTACACAGTGTATCATGTGTATTTGAAATACATGTCTTGGAATTTTTTTTTTTTAAAAATGAGAAGTTAGGTAAGCTAACTTCTCCTAAAATGACTCTCGTTGTCTTGGTTGTATTTCATTACTGTGTAACCACATGATGCATTGTGTAAATAAGACAGCTTCAGAGTTGCTGTAAGGTTTATTTTTTCACTTGGACAGAGCTAGGCTAATGACTCCTGTAGACTTCAAGTCTTTATGCTAAGCTAACATGAAATGCTAACCAACCGAACCAGTGAACGTACAGAGGTGAAAGTGGTATCAATTATCTTGTCTCAGTCTGGGTAAGTGAGATGCCCAAAACATAGCATTATTCCTTTAACTAATCCAGTCCTTGTCTTATGTGATGTCATGTAATTGTAGTTGAACTGTTGGGTGTCAGTTTAGCTGGCAAGATGAGGCATCTCATGTTATTCTGGTAAGATTTTACATCTAGTAGTTCTATATCTGTTGTTATTGGTCTCACTGGCTCGACTCCAATACCGCTGCTTGTCCTAACATCCATAGCCACAAAGCAGAGATGTCTGGTCAAACGCCAGTGATCACAAACCAATACTTTTCTCTGCATTTCTACCCCACCCTGTTTAAGTCAGGCAATTAAATTTGACCCTTGGGCGGGGGGGTGTAGGATCAGGAGGTGCACAGTGTTCGTACAAAGCAGCTTTTCTCCTGCCGGCATCTAAATATTCCCACATTAGGATTTTTCGTCACCCCATGTCCACCAGGATGCCATTACTTGAAAGTCCTGTTATCTGCCCCTTAGCCAAGAATTAGCCTGCTCATTGGTTAATCGTTTGTTCTTGTTAACACACAGATATGTTGATCGGGCGATCACATTCCTTGTCTGTTCAGAGCTTTTGCAGTGATGGCGTGCGGTGGCTTTGTTTGCGTTCAGCATTAGTATTGGTGGTGCGGCGGTTCAGTGTACAGCGTCATGTTTCCTGCTTCCTCTTGTACTCGAGTCTGTAGCGGTGCCTCTGCTGCGGCTCCTCTGAGCGTTTCCATTCTGAGCAGGCAGGCAGTGAGCCAGTAGTCTTGGTGTACCAGGGGACCACAGCCGCCCTGCAGGCTTCTACTAGGTTTACTTACTGTTTTAGGTCTCAGCCCCCCTATGAGAATAGACTGCGGTAATTCTCCCTCCCTCCTTTTCTCTTTGTCTTCGTCTCTTCCTCTCTGTCTCTCTGCTGCAGTGTCTCCTTTTTGCTTTCTTTCTCTCTGTCATGTTCAATATTCCCCTCTACTTTGCTCAGCATGTGTGCTTCTTACACCAGTGTGAAAACCATGACACCGACCCAATAATGTTCAATAACGTTTGCGCTTCCCAAGTGATCTTTTAATGTAATGAACAGTTAATTCTTCCCTTCCACCCAAAAATGCCGTCATTTGGCCTGCAACTAGCACAAGACATATTCTAGGACACTTGTTTTTGTAACAAAGAATAGCCTAAATGTTTTACACAATTTGAAAATTTTAAGCCTTTCTGTCTGTCTTCCTCAAGATCCCTTGAGCTTGATCCATATTGATATAACATTCTATGCATTATTAGTGTAAAACAGAAGCTGTTATCCTTATGCTGATTGTAAGTGTCAACCAGCAATTTTATTCAGGGACAGCACAAAGAAGGGTATTCATAATTACTGTTAATTTAGAGCAAAAATATATACATAACTTGGAGTTGCAGACAAAACTATATCCTATACATGCTTGTAAAAACTATTAATCTTTGGTTTACTTTGTAATACAAAAGTACAATATGCACAAATGTCTTAATCTTTCTGAGTTCTGTGTGTTACATACTGACTGCAAAAATGGGTGTGATTTTTTTTTTTTTTTTAATGTTAAATTGCTTTATTTGGGTTGTGTGGGATAAGCACATGCCCAGTACTAAGGCATGGCAGTGTTTCATGAGTGAAGCAGAAATTTGAGAGTTCAGTCAATTCCCTGACAACAAGTAGACACTGAAGGTGAACATGCGTAGTGAATACATTGCAAATATTTAATCAAATGCAAATCCTGATTCATTGTGACACGGCCGCGTTGCTTCTGCACCCTGTTGACTGAAAAGAAGGAGAGAAAAAAATGCCACGCTTGTGCCATACCCGATTGTTAACCTGGTTAACTCGGTTGCCATGGCGACGCGAGCGATCGATGCCCTGGTCGCTCGTTCCGGTCGCTCGCAGTGGACAGAGAACACATCATCGGCGCCTTGTCTGTTTACCAGGACGCATTCACAAAATGCTGAAATCCCACAGGAGCGATGGTGAAAAGTTGTTGTGGTGGGCTGACACTGCAAAACGGAGTTAATGGAAACCCAGACTGTTAAAAAAAACTGTTAAAAAAACTGTTACCCAAGCCCTGCTCGTCTTTCCTGTCTCTCCTCCTCATCCATACTTCCCTCCCTCTTTATCTCCCACATCTCTCTTCCTGTCCTCCTTCGAGCCGGACAGCATCCCTTGGTTGCTGCTGGTCATTAGCCGGCTCTTAGGTCTCATTAGCTTCTCTCCCACAACAGAGCTAATACCAGGCCGAGCCAGCGCGCCTTGGCTCCTTCCACCCCTCACGTTCCAGTTTGTCAACAAGCAGTTCACCCCACCTTAATCCCTGTAATTTAATAACGGGCTTGGCCACCTTCAGCGTTTATTTGTTGTCTGCTTTGTCACAGGGAATTGATTGAGCACTCCAATTTCTGTTTCACCCACAAAACCATGCTTCAGTAGTGGCCACTATTTTAAGTACTAGAAAGAGGCTGGCGCTTCAGGCTCGCATTTCTCGGGGCGTGAACATCCGAGGGATCCGATAGAACTGATATCATGCCGTGTTCGAGTCAGGGCGGTTGAGAAGTGAAGCCAGGCAGACGGCGTCGGTGCAGCTCATCGGAACACTGTGGGAGCGCGGAGGCAATACTGTACACTGTCTGAATTTGAATGGAAAATGCGTGGCTTTGCATAGTTGAGTGGAAGGAGATAGCTGTCTAACATAACGTTTGTGCCACTGGGGACAACAGAAAGGGCCACGTCGCCGTTTAGTTGCCTCAACCTTGATAATAACCAAGAAATCAAGCTCTTTGTTTCATTCATTTATTCATTCAATCCCTTACTCACGATGCCCAGGAGAAAGGCTGGCTTGTAATGGCGCCAAGGTATAGGTCACTGTGGCTTGGCAGTGCAATATCATTCGTCAAAGAATCAAATGGGTCGGCATTGTGCACATGTTAATTGTCTTAATTCCAATCAAAATAAATCCACCGTTGGGACGATGACCAGCAAAAATGAGGGAGGCCAGGGACACAAAATGGACACTGTGTCCATGCAGTCCAATTTTAAGAGAATCAAAGAAAGTCAAAGACTGAGTCAGCATATTTCAGCTTGTTTTTTGGCCCACCCAAAGTGATGGGAATTCGTGTTCACCAGGTTTACAGTCACCTTGCATTTTGATAAATGAATGTTTACAGGCTTTTGCTGATAATAGACCTGCACAGATCTCAGTGGGTTGTTCAAACGTAGTTTATCAAAATATTCAGTGGAAAACTGTTGCGACCATGCAATGTAATGATATCTGTTCTCACTATATCAAGACTAGCATGCTGACACAATTCTAACTTGAGGGTTTGCATGCATTGAATGTAATTCTGCATGCCTGAATGAGACGAATACCATGAAGGCATCCATCTCGTGCATAGACTTTTTGCAGCTTTTCAAACTAGAAGATTATTTTAATCATCTGTTTTGAGGTCGTGTGTGTATAAATTCATCCTTTAAAAGTCTGTTTCCCTCCTGTTTGAGCCCTCTTGGCATATCTTATTGTCCTTGAGCAGAGCGAGCCTTGTTACTGTCATGATCACCAGGGTCAGGGAGGAGACACGGCTATGCTGCTCGAATGTTGATTCACCGGAGTTTAATTTCGTAGCTTTCGGCGAAAATGCGGGTAACAAATTAAATGGAATAAGAGCTCCTGACCAAATTCAGCAAACACGAATATCTGTAAAAATGTTGGACGGCTAATACTCGTTTTGGGTCGTTAAAATTCCATCTAGGTAGTGCCCTTCGCTGTCTTTGGTGGTCCATGAACTCATGCGCTCGTCTCAGTCCTGAGGGGGTGAGCGTCAGCGGTATTTTTCGAGGCACGGGCACAGAGCTGGAGGAGGCAGCGTGCTGGAGATCCACCTGCCTCCATGTCAGCTGGGTGGCTGTTCCTCTGTCTGTGTGGACACTTCCTTATGTATGGGTCCGACAAGTTCTGGGGTCAGTCGGGATGAGCATTATGTAATGGACATTCTGTACGCTCTAAATATAGCAAGCATACTGGCCATTACTTTGCCTTGGCTAATACTTTTTGTACACTTTTTAAAGGACAATACCTGTTTCACTTAGTTATCTCCCATTTACGTCTGGCTGCCTACTGTATATGTTCCCCATTATTTTACAATGAATACTGAATGGTATTATATCTATTATATATTTTTTGCCCTAAATAAGAGGATACTGATGTAAAGTTTGGAAGGTGATGTGTTTTTGAGGAATGATTGACAATGAGCAGAACACATTGTCATGTGCACACTGATATAAAGACTGAGGCAAAATGAAATTACAGTAAAACTGAACCAAAACAGACCAAATTTAAGCGTCATATTGTACTGTGGAAGTTGTTCACCACGCTGTATAGTAATGAGTGGCAGCAAATGCCTAAACCTAAAGTTCACATTAAGATAAATGTGTATTTTCATGATCAGCATGAATGTGAAACACATCTTGCCGGCTGGATTGCCCGATTTTGCTCCAGTGCTGAATCTGCTGGGATCTCGTAGGCCGGCATGTTACAGTACTGCTCCTGTTTGACTAATCTAAGCCATTGCTTAGCAAACATGTAAAGCCCTCCAACAAGGGCTGCCATTTTTGTCAGCAGTGTGACCTTTCACCCTGTCACCGATTGGCCAGCTGCATGAGTCTCAGTGGTTACTGCAGCAGCAAAAATCGAACCTGCTTAATTTCAGCATCGAACCTGCTTAATTTCAGCATCAGATGGTAAAACCATGCATGCGGCAACCAGCCGGCTAATCTCTGCCACTGCTGTTAAGCTTGGTGGCACAGTTGTGTGAACATTGAAACAAATAAGCAGTGTTGTCACTTTAAGACCTGCAAGTATCAAACATACTACTATGTATGTCATCATTCATATCCTGAAGATAATCCCGTCGTTGCTTTAGGCTGGCTTTACATGGTGCAACTTCCATGCAATTAGTTGCAGGTTGTATTACTGTCAGCAAACCCATATGGAACATTGCAAATGATGATGCAACGAAATGTATAATTTTCATTGGATGGTTTGGCTGGAACTCAAACTGCATGGAACTGAAGTTGCATTGCAGTTTCTTGTTAACAATATCAAGATTATATCGATTAAAGCCATATACTGGTGATGAGGTCATCAGTACCTACTATCACATTGAAATATTCATGAAAGTGAGCCTTTCCAGAACTGGTCAATAAACATGGCTACCCCAAATGACCCTGTTAGTGAAAGCTGAAACTCTGGTTCATGGACTAATGGAAGGTAGGAGGCATAGATGGTCTTGAAACAAGGAGAGGATCATTGACAGTGTTACTGGAGCCAACTGTCTTCTATTCCTATTACATCATCCCCACCTCTCTCCCTCGCAGCTTGCTCCTCCTCTGATTTTTTGACTCTTACTCTTACTTTTTTTTCCCCCTTTTTTTCTTTTTCTTTTTCTTTTTTTTTCTGAATGCAACCCCACCACCCCTCCCAGTTTCTCTCACTCTTGCCTTGGCATTCTCCCTCTCCATCTGTCAGACTTCTGGAATGGATGATGGAGAGTTGTGTGTTGCCTAGCAACTGTGGTTGCCATGGGAACCAGACCAGAACTGCTGTGTTTGCTCGTCGACAGGGAGAAATGAAATTGATTAAAGGAAGAATAAAATAGGTGATGAGAATGAAGACGAGGGGAAATGGAGAGGGGGACATTAAAGGGGAGCAATAAACGCCAGCCCCCCAGACGGTCTTTTTTTTTCCCAGAATGCAGTGTTTCTTCTAGGCCAGGATGTGAATGTCAACAGTATGTCCACACCTCCAGCCCTTTTCATTTCTATCCTTATCCCTCATCTATCTTCTAATTATTACTCCAGCTTGAATTCCAACCTTTTATACATAAAATAAATTTGATTCCAACCAGTTAGGTACTTTTTTCCCACCTGGAGATGGGAATTGCTGGATGATTTAAAAAATGCAATATAAAATACCACAGCCATGATGTAGCGTAGCAGTTTGTAGTATTTTGAAAAACCTTGAAGAATTGCAGTTGGAAAATACCACTTTAGTTATTTCTTTTAATTTAACTACAGTCAAAAGCCAAAATAATATGCCTAATACTGCACATTGCTAATATCACTGTAAAATATCACTTTGAAGAATCTTTTTTTTTATCATTTTAGTGATCATCATTAATAACCCTAAAATGCTGATTAAAAACACATATTTTATGAAAAATAAAACCAGATTTTCCACTTTATCTTCTATGGGTGGTTTTAATATAATTATGATTACCAGTCCCTCCCCCGGCACCACCCCCGACACCAACCCCAGCACACTGCACACACAGACACACACACACACACACACACCCACCCACCACCTGCAGTAAAGATTTAATGCACAGACAAAACGGAGATAAGACAGAGCTTTTGTTGATTCTTTAGACGCATCCTGGCCTGGGGATTGTTCTTGTATACACATGCTCATTTTCCATATGTATATGCAAATAAGAGTGAGTGTGTGTGTGTGTGTGTGTGTGTGTGTGTGTGTGTGTGTGGTAGGCTGATGGATTGGCATCTGTGTGCTCAAGCAGGCTGATCTAATGGCTACAGGCGGCTGGTGGATTAATTGGCTAGTCAATGGCATTATTTCCTCTCCCTTTCTCCCCAGCCGAGACTCACTCATTCTCGCTCACAAACAAGTGCATTTAGTGCCATTTAGGGATGGGCTGGCTCGTGGCTTGGTTCAACACACACAACTAAATAGAACAGTGTTTAGTTAGCGATATGATTTTTTTGGGACGTTAACAATCAGACAGAGGGTCACAGCAATAAAAGACGTCTTGGTCGTGGCATTCGTCCTTTAAATTCTATTAAAAGTAAGTGGTCTGATAAAGGTGGATTCACCCTGAACCCAGAGCTGCAGCTTCAGAGGAATCAGCTCGGTTAACCTCAGCAAACATTTGTCTTTTGGCTTTGTTAGCTAGCTAACTAGCCCGCCGGCTAATTTAGCTAAGCAAACAAAGGTGAGGCTGATTTACGGTTCTGTGTCAAAAGTGTCACCATGGCGACACCATCAGCTGTCCGAGGTCATGCCAGCAGGTATAGTCCGGCACTGGCGGGTCCGCATGCAGACGGCTGAAAACACTAGATGGCGCTGTCAGGTTTTTACCATGCTGTCGAAATATTGTGTTTACATTGTGTTGTTAGCTGCTAGTTGAGGCCTGAACATGACTGGGTCTTGTATTTTAAAATATTATTATACTCTCACTTTAGTACATGTTGCTGCACACCACACCGTTAAAAAACAGAGTTTGGCACAGATATCAACCCCTATCTCAGGTCATTGGCCTGTAATTGAAAGAAATTAGCTGATTTATTTTTTTCGCCACACATTGCATACCATTGCATTTTGAATTGTGTGAAATTACCCCGTGCCACTCGTCCCATACCCTGCCTTGGCTATAAAAATACATTATGGTATTGCTTTTCAACTTCCATGTGTACCAACTAATAGTGGCAGACTTCTCTCTGTATCACCCACTTCACCCTTTCCCTGCGCCCCGCACTCTTTCTGCATCTCTCCTCTCTTGTTTTTGGCGTCAAGCCTGTGTGTGTGTGTGTGTGTGTGTATGTGTATGAGTGTGTGTATGAGTGTTTTTGTATTTGTTAACTCTGTTGCTGGCTCTGTTTCTGAGACAGAACCTGTGTGTGTCTGTGTCCTAAACACCGTGTTTACACTTATTCATCTTTCCTTTTTCCTTTTTTTCTTCAATATCTGCTTGAGTGTTTGTTACACTGCCTTTCAGTGAGCATGTCAGTATTATATACAATATTATGAAATCTTTTAAAAGCAGCCAGCTTGCCATTGTGGATGTGACATTGCCCTTTAACAAGCTGAGCCAAACGCAGACAGCTCTTATTCTTTTTTCTTGTGTCCTGTCTGCATATTCAGACTATCACCACAGGTACAAGCTCAGCCTTCCTTTTTTTTTTTTTTTTTTTTTTGCTTTGTATTGTCTCTTCACATTTAGGGCCTGTGCGTGTGTGTGTGTGTGTGTCTACGCGCTGAGGGGGGGCACAGCAGCTCTCGTCGCTTGTTATTTAATACACCAGAAATCAGTTCCTTCCAGGTTTAGAGGTGTCCATAATTTGTAAGTAATTGAAATCAAGCAACAGCAGCTCCCGTTTGCTCTCATGTCTTGTTTAGCATATTCAATACGGCGGCCTCTGTAAACATACCGACTTGTTCCAGGATGAGACATCCGTCCTGTAATTTGTTTAAGAATTTGCAAACAGTCTGAAGGTAAAAGCTGTTGTGCTGCAAGCCCTATACCTGCCTAAGTAAAAGTGCTTTCAGGAGGGGGGCTATGTGTCAGTCATTGTCAGTGTAAATCACAGCCACCAGTGTAAAAACACGGAGGGTACCACGCTTAGAAATGAGCTGAGCTTTTGCTCGAGCTAGCATGGTACATTTAAATGTACCGTTTACTCCCATTCTGTTTTGGTATGGTCTCCTGTCACAACTAAAAGGCTACACAGCAGAACAGATCATTTTGTTTGTTTATAGCCCTTTTTCCACAGCAGCCATTTTAACAGGAAATAGCAGTTAAACACAGGTGTTGCTAATAACATTAATCAAGGTTCCATGCCATTTAAATGTAGCAGAATCTCTCCAGTGAGCCAGCATGAACAATAGCAGGACCCCGGCTCTGTTAAATGGAGCCGAACCCTAATTAATGTCATTAGTAACACCTGTTTACCTCCTATTTCATGTCAAAATGGCTGCAGTGAAAAGAGGCTATTACATCTACATGACTGTGTTTTTATCATTTATATTAGTCTACATGTGATATGTTACAGCAAATATCTAATGGTGTTATTATTTTTGCCTAGGGAAGGCCCAGAACTTGAATGTCACTCACTGACATACTGATTAGTATTAGTCGGGGCCGGGCTGTTCTAGTTGAGTTTTACTTTCATTTTCACAACACGAGGCTCTGTCAGGTCGAGTGCGGCGCTGCTGTCATGCTAGTTGGAGCGTCGCCAAACGACGGACCTGATGTGACGCGCACATCTGGCGCAGCAGTGCGGACTGACCCAGACCTTTTTCCACCGTAGCCATTTTGACAGGAAATGGCAGGTAAACACAGGTGTTGCTAATGGCATTCATTAAGATTCCGTTCCATTCACATGTAGCAGAACCTTCAATAACGTCATTAGTAACACCTGCACTTTGTGGATATATAGCAATAACTGTCACAGTAAATCAGAAGACGCAATTATGATTTTCAGAGTGCAACAGTTCTTAGCATATTGTAGTGTTTGTTATTCCTGACGTGGCACATGAATGAATTTTGGTCAC
>OMLF01042185.1:0-32823 GCA_900302615.1 Holocentrus rufus | reverse complement strand
CCAGGCTATGTAAATCATCAGAGAAATTACACTGACCCCAAAGCCCCTACCTAATCATAAAATCTGATTACACTCTGATTGAAAACTAAATGAAAATCTCCCTCAGCTTAACTGGAAAGCACCAGGTTGACCTTTTCATTCTGTTCCACTCTCCATGGAAAGAAATACATATTGCCATCATCCATTCCCCATACCCCTTTCCCTCCCCTTGAGTGTCATCCCGTCATTGTTCCACCCCCTCCGCCCTCCCCACTGACGGGCCACGATGCTCGATCACACGGGGAAAAGATTTATAGGCAGATTTGGCTGTCTCGAGCCCTAGTCTCCCAAGTTACAAATAGGGAATTAAGGCTGAGTCGCTAGTATGGCGCTCCTGCCTACCCAGCACCGCTCTTCCCAGCCATCCCCAAGCCCTACACCCACCACTTCTCTCTCAGCCAGCCAGGCAACAAGCCTGGTTCAGGAGCTCCGGGCGGCTTCCTATGCAGAAGGATGAGCTCTGCATACAAAGATTACAGAGATGGATGACACTTCATTTTCAGCAAGGGGAGTTCTTGTTATGTGGAAGTGCTTCCAGTGATGAGGTAAAAATAATCCTTTTCCAACAGCTGGGTTGCCTCCCATAAATTTCATGAGCTCCAGCACACACCTCCACCCAAGTTTTGATTTAGTCTGGCTGCACACATGTGGAGCACGACACTAGATCCAGATTGCTTGTTGTGGCTGTTTACCTAATTAATATAGCCTCTTGTAAATCAAACATTTTTGGCCTACAGCAAATCATTATTCAATCATTATTTTGAATCATTATTTTTCATTACTGTTAGTGAGGTGACTGTTATGTGACAGTATAGAGCCGCAGATTTATATGATGACACTACTGATAGAGACGGTTCAGGAGATTAACGTGAAAGAAACTTCGCTGAACACCGGGTGAGAAAAACATGACATACAGTATGCAGAGCCTGATCGTGGAATATGAGTACACAGTGGTCTTCATAGCCCATTAGGTCCACATGGGCATGATGCTGCGCTGTGGAAGGACTGTTAAACTAGCTCAGCTTAATGGAGAGAAAAATAGAAGCTGGAGATGTCTGTCTGATTTCTTTTTTAGTGGGGAGTTAAGAGTTATTATCAAATGTGTCTGTATACAAAAATACATCATTTTTTTAAGTGTTACTATTTGAAATGTGGCATGCTCCTACAGTATATGCACCTGTTAGAATGCTGGGGTGACTGTTTGGGAGTACGTGATGTTGGGTGGCTGATGAGAGTGTGCTTGAGTTAGGAGATTAGAGATGATCCCCCAGCTGGCAACTCAGCTGTGAGTGCATCTGACACAGCTTTCGTTCAGCAGCCAGTTCAGAACTATTTCCACTGTCACAATCAACCTGCTAATCTGTTCCCGTCTTTTCTTTATTACCATCGATAAATTGCTGGATTTTGATTGTTAGCCATGATTGTCGAGCAAAACAGTGCCTTGTCAATAACATATCCCCACGTTCCACAACGAGGCGTTCCCAGATTGAAGATAATTTGTGCTGATAATAAAAAAAAAGTTCCTGTCACAAATTGGGTTTTCAGATCCTGCAATGGTTGACAATGACAGTGTCTGATGTAAAATGAACAGTGAGCTCTGAGAGAATGTCATTAACTGGATTTTGTTTGACAATAAAATAGTTGTGACCTCTGTGGTATCGATAATCAAACTATACACAATGATCCATGGGCAGCATGGCTAATGGAAAATGGAGCATCTAACTGTCGGGGCATTCGGTTAAACATTTTCCATTATACCACCCAATGAGCATTTCAAAGTGTAATCATACATAAATTTGTTTTGGCGTTCCCTACAGTGAAAGTCAAGATGAAAACAGATATCTTTGTTTTGGGTTCTCCAAGTCTATTTGTTTACACTGGGATACAGACGGAGGTAAACTAAGCTTTTTCAAAATGTGTAATTCATAAACGATGGCCTTGGACTCTGCATTATAAACAAAACTATTACTGAGGACGCTCAACTGCACTACTCCAGTAGCTTTATTCAATGGTAATCACAATTCATGAATGGTAGAGAAAAAATGTAAAAAAAAAAAGAAATAAATAAAAACAACTGAATATCAGTTTGCTATCCATAAGGCCATCCTTCAGGGAACACCATTATGCATTTCATATTCATAGAAGTGTTGAAAGAAAGGGTCTGCATTTAGATAATGGCTAAGATTTGGCATTCTGTTTTCTCTCTACTCCTATTGTAATGGAGCCCGGGTATTTTTCTTGCTTTAATGACATCCCATGATGCTTGCTGTTTGCATGGTAACCAAATATAATTGCCTGATGATCATGCATCGCTGCTTGCTCATTACTGTGGCAAATTAGTACTGCTGGAAAAGAGGAGACTGCAATGCCACGGTCTCCCCCCCATCTCAATACTACATTATGCCTCTTTCATTTGCTTTTCTTTTTTTTTTTTTTTTTTTTTAAAGATAAATGATATTTTAAAGTTGAAGTAGTGCAAGGCAACTGCAAACAGACATGCCCTTCTCAGTGACATTTTAGAGAAAGAAATGTGATTAGAAAGGTATTGCCAGTATTTGCAGTGGTGACACTAGGGGCCAATACAGGTCTGGTATGGCTGTTGATAACAAGGCAATAAGCAGGCCTGGACAATGGGGCCCTTGGGGTGGTTTTGATTGAGGAAAAGGTGGTGCTACGGATAGAAGAGGGGCAGACAATGGCTTTCCAGACTGTTTCTGTAAAGATACAGGTGTCAGAGTAGTTATTTGTAGACAAGGATGCATACTCCACCAGAAAAGCATTTGGTGAAATAACACTGAAGTAAAACACAGTCAGTTTTTTTTGTGACACTTTTCTTGGAGGGCCACATTTAACAAAAAAACACCGCCAAGGCTTAGATTATTCCTAGGTCAGGTTCTCTATTCTGCTGTCAGGAGCTACTGTTTGGTATTTGAGGATATGGAATAAAGATAAGACAAACCAAAACTGTGAAATGAATGACCTTGTTATCTGTAAGAAAGAGAAATATTCTTGTCTTCAAAGTTTGTAGCTGCTGTGGAGCTGTGTGTGATAATAGGTGTTTCTGTGTGTTAGCGTGTGGTGGTGCCCATGTGCCTCCATCTGAGGCAGCTGGGACATCAGCCCTTGTTATATTCCCCGTCGTTTTGGTTGAAGCAAAGCCTTTATTTGTATCTGCAGCTGTCAGCCAAGTGTTGCCACAACAGCTTGCAAGAGTAGACCTGTCAGCGAGCACCAGCAGCTGAAGGGGAAGGGAGTCTTTGTCCATTTGTGCCAGATGCTATCAAAAACTCACTTTCGCTCTCCCTCCCACTCTCCCCCACGAACCCTCCCCCTCCCTGTCTCTCTCCTGCTCATCTCGCTGCAATCTCCTCTCAATTCACTGGCAGCTCCACACACTACACTAGTAGCCACGTATTTCGGGTTAGATATACTGCGTTTCAATTGACACTTACTTTCGCCCGGGCCCAGGGTTACGACATAACACGAGGGTCTGCGGGGAAAGTGTCAGTTTATCTTTCAATCAGGCTATAGGGAGAGAAGGAGGAGGGAAAGAAATACATAATGTGGCGGCGATAAAATGTAATGAAGTGTAAGTGCTCTGAAAATGCTGAAACGTGACACAGGTCTGAATAACACCTCCCCTTCCCAGTTCTGATAGCAGAGATGCTACCAATTGGCGCTTGAGTCATTAACGGCTGCTAGCAAAAAACATCTGCTGTCATTAGCACTGAGGGGAGGGAAAACAAGCAGTTCAAATGTGCATTAATGAGAAATTTCCCGAAGACTTTAATCACTGTGTTTCAAGGGGCTATTAAAAGAACAGCGAGAACTAAGATGAATCAATCGCGCGATATGGGAACCAGTTGGGGAGAGGGGAAAAAAAAAAAGAAAAAAAAAGCCTCCTCTCCCCCCACTTGAGGTAGTAGGTAGCTGGTATGGCAGAGCTTAGCAATGTTATCTTTAGGGTTTGCAGAGGTTAATGAGATATGGAGTAAGCATGGTCTGATTTCCCAGTGGTAAATATCTGTAAAGTAATGCATCGAAATACTAAAACAGGAAGCATCCTAACCTGAAAAATGCATACTAATATCCACAATCAGTGTTAATAAGGCTGGCAACCTGAGTAAATCTGTTTGGTTTCATCTGGATCAAGCACCAGGCAGTGCCTGTGCTAAGGCCTTTAATGACAGACCTCAAAGCCCCCCAGTATTTGGGTTTATACGACCACCAGGACAATTGAGTGGCAGCTTGATGTGTTTTCTGATTCCCTTTAAAATGTATATGGTTCAGACAAAGAAGACAATGTCATTATCCCGTCTAATTTAAAAGTATAATTTCATGGGTTGTGTTTAGGAAGTCAGCAGAGGTTGAATACATGTACTTGCACCGCCAGAGATTATGTGGATTTACGACACATGTGAGTACTGTGTGGGGAAAAAAGTCATTCTCGATCCAACTGCCATCCTAGCCGCCTAATTGAAACCCAGCAGACGTTGCCCTGAGGCCACCTATTCTTTACATTGCAGTACCATAAACACTTCAAGAATGTGTCATGACAATAAGCACAAAACAAAAAAACAAACAAACAAAAAAAAGTCCAAATGAAAAAAAACAATCCACACGCAGGATTTCAGAAATACAAAATGCCAAAGGTTGGCACCAAAATAATGCACAACCCCAACGGGGTTGTAAGTACTGTCAGAGTTTAGAAAAATATATTATTCATGGTTTTGTTTACAAAGAGAGTTTGTTTTTCTCAAGTATTAGTGATTCTATCAGCAAGTCCAGAGTGTGTAACCTATTCCAATTCATCAGATAAGCATCTCCTTTAGGCAGAGCAGAGTTTAGATCCTTGGCCCCTCCACTCTTAATTGACTTAACAATGACTGTCCACTGCAGCAGACTGAAACACATAACTTCTAATTCTGAGCCAAAAGGTCAGCAGAACCTGACAGACTTATCAGTTTCTTTCAGAAAGCTGTCACCATTGTAGCTGTCAACACTGAAAAAATGTAGAGATGGACATTTACTTTGAGTTCTTAAACTTTGGTAAATTTTTGTTCATCCAGCCTATTTGTCGGTGCATCTCTATTGTTCTAGTTGTCATCCTATTTGCGATCACAAAAAAATGTATTCAGTATTTTAAGAGTGGTATGTGTTTACATGTATTAATAAATGGTGGCCATTAAATGTCAGTAAAGCAATTTAACGTAAAATCAAATTTTCTTTTATTTTTTCTTTATTTAAATTTTCTGTTTTCTGTTTCTATAATCTATCATATTCAACAATAATAATGGAACCACCACAACCATGTACAGGCAAGCATTCCTGACGTCTGCATATCATTTAATTTTTGTAGAACACAACATCATTGACAATACACTGTGTGAGTAAAAAGAACATCTACAAAACATTATTTTTAATGTCCTGCATAGAACTGGTACTATACTGCCAGGCTTGATGTCAGAGGAGACACGTGAAAATATTGGAGATGGGGTTTCCTAATGGAGTTGTGGTTGAACGGCTCTCAATTGCTCCTTCACTTACTTTTCAAATATTGTTTGATATAAGTGCTGCCCACTCCCTCTAGAAACTACGTCTCTGTCACTGTAATCAATATGTCATCTGGTGAATTATGTCACGGTTTGATCTGGGGATGGGGCTGGCTTTGGGATAACCACATCACAGATTAGGCAATAATCACAGTGTATTAAACAGCTTTCTGACACACAGGGACACGTACACATGTTGATGACACATGCACGTACACATTGTGAAATGTCTGTTTACATGCCCAGCATTCCATTGGTCAGTTTACAGGCCAGCTTATACATGAAAGCATGTATTCTCTCTCTCTCCCTCTCTCTCTCTTTCTTTCTCTCTCTCTCTCTCTCACACACGCTTATTTCCTCCCCTCTCATTTAAACTCATCCCTTGTGCCAGAAGGGGGATGGCAGAGGTTCAGGGTGAAACGACACAGCCATCACACACTCCCATGGTTCCAAATGCATTTGACTGCATCCATACCTGCCTCCCTGTGACTCCATTGAAGATCATCTAATCTATTGCTTTGCTGAGCAGACACACACTAGTAAACACAGGCATCGTGCGACCATATAGTACACACACACAAACACTGATACAAGCAGGCGTGCACACAAGCAAGCAGTGAGGCACACACATATACACACTAACATAGTAATTTAATAATCCTCCCCCTTCAGCACCAGTTCTTTCTTTTTGCTCCCTGAACTCCTGGTCTCCATCGGTAACTGTTACCCAGGCAACAGAACAGACAGTGAGAAGGTGAGTGGATGGGCAGACGAAAAAAGGGAATGAGGAAGAAAGAAAAGATGGAGGGATGCAGCCACTTCTACCCAAGGCTTGGCTCTCCAAAGGTAAAGCAATAATGGCGAGCCAAGCGGCCCTATTCACTTCCATGTCCGCTAAAAAGAACCAATTTGGTTTGGTCATGAGACCTGCCCTGCCAAACAAGCACACTGTTATCGTCTCTAGCTGTTCGTACATGTGTGTGTGGCTGTGTATGTGCATGTGTGTGTTTGTGAATGGCACTGAGCATGTGTATGTGTTCGTGAATATGTGTGTTTGTGTGTCTTTATGGGGAAATGTGCTGTCTCTCAGATTGCTCATAGAGATTTTAAGGATAGTTGATGAGAGAACCACTTACACAATTTCAGAATGGTATGAACATGCACTATTTTTCGAGTTAGATTTAAAGTGAGATACAATTGTGTACAGGGGCACAGTGATACATGCCGATGCGAGCAAACATTTTCTTCTACACAGATTAGTGCATGTACAGGACAAACACAGGTTGTACATGCACTCATGTCCATGATCTGACATGTACTAACGCACATGGTTGAGTTAAAAATATCCTAATGTATGCATACAAGCTGGCAGCAGCAACTGTGGTATTGTGATATAAAAATATCCATATGGTTTTTGACAAAGGTGACTGCACAGGCACATCCATGTGCAAGCAGAGACTCAGGCATACACACTTTACACACATATAACCACATAAAAGAATATTCCACTCTCATGAACACAGCAAGAAATCCAAACAAATGCTGCCAAATACCCAAACACTCTCAGGGCAAATGCACACACAATGAACTCCATTGAGGGCCTCACATCTAAACAAGCACTGTGGAAGCAAAAAAGTGGATTACTATCAATCAGTGTGCACTGAGGTATTACCAAAGCATGAGGAGGCATTCATATTGGCAGTGCAATAGATATTCTCGCTCACAGAGCAGTAACAGGTTATTGCAACATAACAATGACTGACTATGAACTTATGAGCTAGAGAATAGATATTTATCAAGTCAAATTTATCAACAAAGAATGTGTTATCAGCTGTGGAATGACAAGAATAAGAACCTGGCCATGATTCTTAGCGCTGCAGTATTTTATTTTATTTTTTTGTGGGGAAAAAATAAAAATAAAAAATTCACACTCATCTGATTTGAAGGACTCCTTTGGTATATAGAAGCAGTTGAATGACACTCTATTCCTTCCTTTATGTTTAACTGTTCCTTCATTTCCACAAAATAAACAAGCATAAATCTCCAACAATGACAATGGAACAATGAACAATAGAAAAGAAGATATGATTAATCATAAAAAACAAAAAGAGGAAAAAATAGTGAAAAAATAGTGGAAATAGTGTCATTCCACTGGGAAATTTGGTAATTGTAGTAGCAACAGATGTGAGTTGCTGAACGATGACTAATGAAGGGTAACAAATGTAAAACAAAATATTCAAAAACAAAAATTAATGATAATGCTAATAAAGAGCTTTTACTCATTATGATGAACTTCAAAGATTTATACATTAGTGATTTAGTGTGCATGTACCGTATTCAGGATACACAAACGTGCAGCATGAAGTATTCACATTACCATATTTATGCACGGTGTGCAAATTTGCATTGTTTTGCATTCACATATTAATCATATCGCATATGTTGATTAGATTTATTTATAATTATCTATTTACAGACATTTCCTGCCAGTTTCTGCGGCACCCCGAGAAGTGAGAGGAACCCCGCATGGAAAGCCTTCAGAACCACGCAGAGCACCACAGGCGAGACAAGTCTGAGCAGATCAGCACCACGGACAGTGCCACAGAGGGAAACTCTGTCAAGTGTCGGAGGGAATCTATTTTCTGGTCTAAGTTGTATAGCTGGTTGGATCATAGATCTGGACGCACCTGTCACTGCTTAGTAATCTGAGATACACACTCAGAGACGGTCTCTGTGAAGGGGCAACACAGTCAGACACCAGGAACTCTACACACCTCCCCAGGCGGTGAGTAAAGGGCTTTGAAGCTACAGTGAGTACCTAACCTCAGCATATTAAATAACTGTCAGGCAGGATGAGGAATGATGCACAATCTGATAGATGGTCTCTCTCTCTCTCTCTCTCACTCTCACTCTCTCTCTTTCTCTCTCACTCTCGCACCCCCAGAGCCCCACAGTAGAGCTAAAGTGGTGTGCAGCCACCCCAGCCGAAACCAATAAGTCTCATGCTCACTGCTTTCCTTTCCGTTTCCCCCACTGGCGGTCAGAGGGACTACCAGAACCTGAGATCTATTTGAAGAAGCTGGAAGAATTTTAAGTCTTTTCTCCCTCCCAGAGAAATATTAATGTAGGCTGCGTGTTTCATTTTTGGGTGGACGGCAGCAGCGGCGGGGCCAGGGGGAAGATGGGATTGGGCCATTGACTGCAGTTCATTCCAAATTTATCGCACGGAATATACATACACGGTCCAGTCACATACTACATTTTGGCCTAGTCTTGTTTGCCAAAACCAATTCTTATTTTATTGTGAAATCCTCCTATCTCGCCCTCTGGGTTGACACATTATGTAGATGAATTATGTATAGATCAATGTGTGTGTGGCACTTGGACTTTACAAGAGAGGGACACCTTTTCAGTTACTGGCTGCCTACTGAACTACAGCTACAGCAATCTAGTTCACCTTTTCTATTAGCAGTTATAGTAAATTTGTTATCTACTAATTCTAGTGACACATAATGCCATTAATTTTAAGTTTACTGTTGAAAATAACACA
Organism: Holocentrus rufus; assembly: GCA_900302615.1. Taxonomy (NCBI): domain Eukaryota; kingdom Metazoa; phylum Chordata; class Actinopteri; order Holocentriformes; family Holocentridae; genus Holocentrus; species Holocentrus rufus. The sequence goes on along the minus strand of OMLF01042185.1, from coordinate 23,682 downwards.
AAATAAATGTCAGTCACAGTTCGATGCAGGTGCCACAGCTACTAATACTGCATATAATCTGTGTGGTTTGTCTATCATCATTTTTATGTTTATCGTTGCTGTCACTTCATATCTTAGTCAATGCCAAGATGCTTTAATGGCATTGTTTTCCTTGATGTATTTGTAGCTATCTATTGTACACCTCTGTATCACATGCATGCTGTTTTCTTTCTTATTTTTTCTTTTTCTTTCATTTTTTTTGTCTTACTTATTGCCATGTTTATGGCTATGAAAATCATGCCCAGGGACTAATACTGGAATATTTACAGAAATACTGATTGACATGCACTCCTCCCATAAAAATAAACTGACAGATGACACAGATGGCACGTTCTCATGCTGTACTTTCTTCATGTTATTTTGCCCATTAATTTACCATATTTCAGAGCATGTGTCATGATAGATAATTACTGTCTTACCAAGGTTTCTACGGGTGTAGGCGGGGGCTTCATTACTATAAAGCCGGTACACATTATATTGTATTGATGTACAACTCAAGCAATTACTTTACAGAGTAAAATCGGTATTTATTTCTTTTATAATACAATCAATCATCATGCTAGAGGCAGTGAGGAAATGACTCCATGCTTCACTGAGATGTTGCATGTCAGTGTTGCTGGATTCACCAGTGCTGCATTTCCAACAACTTGTCCACCATGATACCACACAAAGAGCCTCCAAGGCCACATCAAAAACATTCCAAAGACTGCACATTCCCATCCATCCACCCATTCATCCATTCATCCATCCATCCATCCATCCATCCATCCATCCAAGCATTCTCCACCATTTATCTGGATCCGGTTCACAGTAGTAGCAGGCTGAGCACAGCCAAGTCATTCTTTTCCTTGGCCACATGCACCAGCTCCTCCTGGGGGACCGCAAAGCATTCCCAGACCAGCTGAGATATTCAGTCCCCCCAGTGTGTTCTGGGCCTTCCCCTGGGTCTCCTCCTAGTGAGACGTGCCCAGAACACCTTCACAGGGACCAGGAGGCATCCTAATTAGACTCTTGAACCACCTCAACTGGCTACTTTCAGTGAGGAGGAGCAGCAGCTCTACTCCCTAAAAACCCAAAGATAAAAGGGGAAAAAAAAGGGAAGAAATCTTGGGAAGGACCGCAGAGAAAGGGAAGTGGTTCCTGTCCAGCCTGGAGTGCAACAGGTGCTGACCAGGTTATAATAAATAAGCCAATTAGACCAGATCAAAAAACAAATTGGAGAGGTTATAAAATGTAAAGTTACATAGAAATTAAGTTTGCTAATAAATTATTTATACAGGACATAAAATCTGCAATTTTATTCTTTGTTTCACCACCTAAGACTTGTGATAATAGGTGCGGGTGGAACATAGATTGACCAGTAAACAGAGAGCTTTGCCTTGAGGCTCAGCTCCACTGAGTCTGCCACAATGACCACATAACTGCAGATACTGCACCAATCTGAAGAGTGGTGCTCAGTCAACACTGCATTGTTGCAGGAGTCCTGATTGCACAGTTGGCATGTAATATGTAACTGCAATGTCCCCGGTTCAAATATGGCTCTTGGGATGTCATTGGGATCTCTCTCTCTCTCTCTCTCTCTCTCTATCTCTCTGTCTGTCTGTCTGGTCAGTTTTCGGTGTAAAACAAATGGACAGAGGTCAGTTATATAGAGCAAACCCAGAAGCAGTGATCCTCAGCTATAGCTCCTTAGCATCTTGTTTTCTTACCTTTGTCAAAAGCAGTAGATATGCAACTCCAATTTAGATGTGTTTTTGGAAAGTCATATTTCCTTTGATGACTGCAACAATGATCTACAATATTTATGTTGCATTAGTTAGAAAAATCATTCTGTCTGGAGGTTTCTCAGTAAAGAAATAACAGAACTACAGCTTCTGAACTAGAAAGGCCATAGACCTGGCACGCCTACATTTTGCATACAATGGCCTTCCATAGATTCTCCAAAATATTTGGGCTTTAAACGCTTAAATTTATAGATTTTTTTCCTTTCTTTTTTGTGTTTAAAAATAGAGAGTGAATAATGTTTTGGCAGTTTTCTCCACACAAAACCTTCTCCATCTGCACCAAAACTGTGGGCTGAGGGGTGTTAGTACCTAAAGTGTGAATCTTTCCCCCCCTCTTCCTCCTGTAAATTATTCAGCAGTCGAACAGACGCTGTACTTTTTTTTCCACCGAAGCACAATCAAACTCTACTGAAATGATTTTCACACCTATTACTCACACACCTTCAGAACAATAGTGTGACGAGGAAAATGAAGACTGTAATGGGGGATGAATAATTGTGGGCTTGCGTAATTATGGAATGATAAGTCCTGACCCGATGGAGTCCGATGGGGGTTCTGATGTAGAAATGAATTTGAATGACGGCAATCTGAGGTTGTCTTCTGCATCAGAGCATGAGCTGACACTCGTGACACCTCAAATCTGCCACAAAATAACATGAAGAATTTCTGATAGACCCCATGCACCTCCGCTCTCTGTCACTGTAGTGAGATAAGTGAGTGAGATAGGCTCCATTTTGTTACAATGGATAGACAAGGCACATCCAAGCAGGCTGCCTTCCCATAATATTATAAGAGCGACAGAAGGGACAGCTCGCTGCAGAAAAACAGTGTCACCAGTCACCATAGTCAAACAACAGTTTTCTTTGTGTTTGCAAGTTGAACAAGTTTATACACACTGTGCAGACATCACTCCGGGGAAGAAGTCACAGTGTCAGGCAGATATTCAAGAAACAAACACGTAATTTGAGATCAGCTGCGACCAGTTTGGTGCTTTCAGAGAGACCAGAAACTGCTTCAAAACCACAGGCCTGTAAGTCTGCAAGCACAAGAGCATTAAAAATGGGAGTGATGAATTGATTCAGGATTTCTGGTATGGCAAATCCATACTTCACCAATCAAAGGAAAAGATCTTGTAAATTCAAATGGCAGCCAGCAGCACACAGAATATTAACTATCATGAACAACAATATTTCAATAGAATAAAAGGGTTCATTTTCCTGAATATTCACAATGCAACTCCTGCTCTCATTGTTAAGACTGGCAGCTCTTTTATCTTTATTTTACAACTAGCAGCTGGGTTTACCGTCTTCAGACTTTTAGGTAGCCAAATATGACTGGAATTCCCACAACTGTATTTTGGAAATATAAACATTAACAGCGATTCTGTTGTGCTGCATTGTGCTGTGTTGTATTGTGAGTTTTAATACATGTTCTTGCATATGAAATTAATAGACTGTTGTGGATACTACAAAACTGTGGCACCTCTGGGCCTCATCACACAGACACACACACACACAGAAAGAGAGAGAGAGAGAAAGAGAGAGAGAGAGAGAAACAAACAAAACGTCTTTTTATATAAATATTCAAACTGCTCAAACACCAAGTTAATTCTGAGGATAAAATCAAGCTTTTGAACTGTAGATGGTATATTTGCTATACCTCCTGGGAAAAAGTCATCATGTCTGAGCTGATTTTTGATTGAGTTTTTTTTTTGTTTTTGTTTTTTCACATAAGATTTTTTGCTTTCAAGATTTTCTCTACGGTTTAACACAGTCTGTGTTTAGACTGAAGATGTAAGTGAATATAAATAAATAACAGCAACACTGAGACAAGCAGTAGTTAGCCTGATTACTAGCATTTTCCTCGGTCCCTGGTGTCTTCCTATAGAACGCCTCAGTTCAGTACTACAAAAATTTACTTTAACTTCTTTATTACATTTCATGCTATCAATTCACTTCCTTGCAAGCTAAAGCTAGGGAAGGACAACTTTTAAGTCAGTTCCAAGTCCGTGGTTACCTCCGCCAATTAAGAATTTTCATACCATTGACTTTGTCTATTAGGTTAATACAATATCTCAAAAAGGTACGAATAGATAGACAGATAACCCCCTGGCAAAAAGATCAATTGATTTGATTCTGGCTCTGAGATTTCTGTCATTGGACCATTACCACTTTTTATCCATAACTAGTCATATGCTGGAGGAAAGGTTTGACATCCAAGACTTCTAAGTCAAACCTGGAAGACAAACAACAAAAAGTAAAAAAAAACATAAACTTTACTGAGGCTTCACTATTTGGAGATTGTTCAGTGTTGGCAGCAGAGCACGTGAGCGGGTTGAAGCGGTTCTAACGTCATGTGAGCGAGGAGCGTGTTTTATAACATCACGCCCCGATCCGCTCAGGCTGCTGTGCTCCACTTCACCGAGAATGCCCTACTTCTCCACACCACATGTAATTTAGCATTTGCTAATGGTGAGATCACAGAAAAGCAAATGACTGATGAATTCAAAATGAACTTTGCTGTATATTCCACCAAAGTGTCGGACCACTCATACAATTTCACAATAAAAATAAGGTAAAACATGATGAAAACTAGCATGGACAGTTATTTGTTAATCTAACAGTTATTTACTCCTTGTTTTCTCTGCAGCCAAGAGTGCACACTCTGCTCAGTTTAGGTTAATCCTGCCCTGATTAGCAGTAGTCTTTGTTTATTTTTGCTGTGTCAATATACAGAAACACACAGTGATGCCTCAGTGTCTCAGTGTCTCCTTTGTAATCATATCTCATCATTACAAGTTCCTGCACACCTGTGCAAATAAAGCTTTAAACTGATACAAGATTTATAGCCAATATGTCACTAACTAGATGAATATATAAAGGAAAAAGTAAAGCAGACCAAGGGTAACTGTGAGATGCAGAACATTCGAAATGGACTTAGAAAAAGTAAAATGATCACACACTCATGCTCCATATGTGTTACTGTTATTATTGTATTGGGGCAATCTTCAAGATCAAAGATGATCTTGAATAAGGTTTGCTGTCTACCAACTGCCCTCTAGTCTTAGTAACATATACAGAAAGATAAATTCATATTTTCGGAGCAAACCAAATAAAATCAAATAAAATAACCTGTTGAGTTTTATGTTACTGATTTGGTGCTTTAAATTTTCATGAAAACCTGCCACTGGAAATAATTAATATTTCATGCATTCACAATGAATGTGTAAAGCACATTAAATATGAATTTGCCCCACAGAAATATATATACATTATAAGTTCTTTACTTTAAAATACCCACATAACTCCACATTGTCCAATAACAAGTCAGGAAGATAATCTGTTTTGCTTTTAGTATGGCAAACTGAAATAATACACCACACAGCGGCTTGTTTAAGTAGATAAAACTTCATGCTTAATTTTTCAACAAGCAATGAGAATAATGCACAGATACTATTTATAAGGATTTCACATATAGGTGTAGTACCTTGTACTTGTGCAAGGTGCCTTCCATTTATTTCTCTATGCAATGAAATGCATAAGGGTAATGGGCTGTTAATTAATTCTTAAAAAATAATGCAATCGTGCATTGATTTAATTTTAGCAAATCTATAAACCAATTTGGCTTTAATTGTCATTCAGTGAAGTACATAAAATGATGCATATTAAGTAGTGTCCACTGAAAGTGGCACACTACAAAAGAAATTAACCCTCCTCCACACAAATACACATAATTTTTCAGAGCATGATGCCACCATGTGACCTTTCACACTGTCACTAACTGGTTGGCAGCATCAGTTCCCGGTGGTTACTGCAACGACAAGTGGCAAATATCAAACCTGCTGAATATCATTAGTAGACGTCAAAACCATACACGCTCCAGTAGTGTGGCAGCCAGCTGGCCTCTCTCTGGAGCTGCTGCTAGTGTGGGCGGCAAAGTTGCTGACACTAAAATGAACAGAGGCAGCAGCACTGCTGCCTTTTGGTCTGCAAGTAACCATAGGTTTGGCATTTCAAATGGGGAGTGATTAGCAGATCAGTCAGATGATGCAGGTACCATCTCTTGCCTGTATTATTGGCCATCTCAAAGACATCCCCATTGTCACTTAACTATGCTTCCAATAATCCCCTTCCCATTTTATTTACTACTGCCCTCTGAAATCAGTTACTGGGTTTGAGTACTTTATTTCTTGTGTAAGCTAACTTACCTGAGGTAAACAACAGGATGCTAAACTATGCCTCATTTTTCCATCTCTCTCTCTCTCTCCTTCTGAGGAGCTGACAGCGTACTGGGCTGTGCATCACAAAATGACAGTTGCAGAGATGCCTTTTTATCTGTAATGTCAACCTGGCAAATAGGAGATTGAAATTTTAGAATATTAAAAAAAAGAAAAAGAAAAATTTCCTTGTGAGGGAACAAATCTTCACAGGCAGACCACCCAGATAAAGCCTATGTATGGGACACACACTGCTAGCCAAATCGCGGTACCAATGGTGGTCCAACCAGAGTCAAAGCATCATTCATCTTCCCCATCGTCTCAGCAGCAACAGATAAATTAATAAAGTCAAAGAAATAAACATTGTTCATACCAGGATCAGTGAAAACTGGGATGTCTTGAAAATAAGATAAGTCATTAATCTGCTTTGGTTTTCTACCACTCAAGGCAAAAAGAGATATGCAGTGGGAGGATGAACTCCGACCGGTCAAATGACAGCCACAGAACTACAGTCACCAGGAACTTTAGTGTGACTAATTCCCTTCTCACCCCTTAGCCGCCCACAACAAGCCATTTGCCTATAACACAGTCATGGGCCAAATTGATGAGGACAACTTTGCCTCTCCACCCAAAGAGAGCAGCATGTACACAAACAGGCAAGTCATTACATATACACAGTACTTTAAAGTTTGTTACAATTTGATGCATGAGTCCATACAACAAAACATTAGTCTATTCTGAATTATACTGAAAATAAATCAGAGTTTAAACAATTTGTCTTTATGTTCCACAGAAACAAACCTTTAAACAGGAGGAATATGCATTAAATGTATTAACAGAGTAATGCATCACAAAGTTTTCAATTTAAGCTCATCTGAGCAGGCTTTTCAGTAATATATTGTACAATAATCTTGTAGAGAAGATTTAGGGATGATATTTTCCTGCTTTTCCAAGACAGTCTCCATGAAGTAGAAATATTTTCTGAATGCATCAAAAGTAGGAGCAAAGCATTTCAAATTCACACTCCACCACAGTGCTGATGAAGTGAATTTTCTGGATACCTCATCAAAGGGGTAGAGAATTGTTTCAGCTTTGGCTTATATAGGAAACCACTTGAGATAAACTCCTTATTACAAGTGGACTGTTTCCATTGTATGCCCATGAGGAAACCTCCCTGTAAGGCAATACAACCTCTTACAGACCTGCAGCACTCAAGTGACTTAAAAAAAAACCTTTAACCTTTTGTGGAAACAAGAACTGTGTTTTCATGCTGGGCAAAAGTGCTTGTAGAGTGCTGTGATTGGTAAGTATGTGCAAGCTTTATATAGGTCTCTAGAAGAATAGAGAAATTGTTTTCATGGAGTGCTAACACAGTATTGTATAATAAAGAATTATACAGTGACTTGATAGTTGAAATTTGCATGATTTCATGATAGAAGGCAACTACATGTACTTGAAGTTTGTGAGGAATGATAATGTGCTGTTGCTTAGAGAAACTTCTTGTTCCTAGCAGCCATTGTCATGACAAAAAGAATTATACTCTGTATATTTTGTGGATTTCAAGTGCATTTGGTGGAAATCTGAGGTACGTACTTGAATGCAGTGGCAGTGATGTCTGTTTTTTATTTCTTCAATCGGTGGGTGTAGTGACAAAATAAAAAAAAAAAGAAAGAAAGTTTGGTTTGATTTATGTAAAAGAGTCAAAAAGAGAGAGTAACATTTCTACTCCAAAGCCTCTGTCATTGCACTAAAAGGTTTTCTAAAAGTCTAGAGGTGCCATCTGCCATGAAACTCAAATAAAACACAACCAGGATCTACTGGCACCAGCAATTGAGGGGTTCAAGCACACAAGCACTCTCACAAAAAGAGAGAGAGAGAGAGAGAGAGAGAAAAAAAATCACAATACATTTTGACACCAAGAGCAGCTGTGGGTCATGAAGCAGGGCTGGAGAGAATGTGAACATTATCCATTTGAGTGTTAACAGATATAAATGGATAATATAGCCGTAACACGTGACTGTGGAGTTCAGATGGAAAGAGAAACTCAAAGAAACAGAAGCAGAATATTAAATGTGGGGGTCATTTGCATAATTTGGTGTGGCACATTCATAGATGTGTATCAATTAGCCAGCCTCTAATAGAATATAATCAGAATGGAAATTGAAGAGATAAGTTCGTCATGACGACCGATTTAATTCCACACAACTTGCAGGTGGACAAACTGAATATGATGAGAGGAGGAACAAATGATGTGAGCCAGGGAAAAAGGTTTACCAATAAAACATGTATTTACTAATCATGAAAACTGAAGTCCACTTGAACCTGCACCCTCCATCCACAAAGGGAGTCAAATTACCAAACCCGGTACACCAACCAACAACCTGCTCAGTGCCACACAGCACACAGTAAATGCACACAACAACTTGACAACGGCCCTAACACCAACACACACCAACACACACCAACACACAGAACCTCTGAATGGCCCACTGGCCCAGTCTGCATCTTCCTCCAGGCTGCTGAGTGGTGTCTGACTACTCAGTTCAGTCTGAGAGAGAAAACATACACACACACACACAGCATGCACTGACAGGCGTAACACTGCAGGTTATGCATAAAGACTGGTGGACAATCCAACTGGGCTTTGAATCTCTGACCCTGTTATAAACAGACACTCAAGCCAGAGGAGAGAGATTTAATGACACTGTGACCTCGGACTTCTGGCCTTTCAAAGAAGTGTGATTCACAGTGGATAAATGTGCTACTGGAAAATATGCTCGCTTTTATTTGCAGGAAATTATTTGTTTTTTTCATTTGTTATTTATTTTGTTTGTTTTTCCAACAACAAAACATCCTTTATACGGTTTTGAGCAAGGAAAGTTTTAAGATGTACTGCATACTCGCAGTTTTTAAGGTATTACAGTTTTTGATGTGTTAATTGACGGAAGATATGAAGGTCTGCAACATTCTTTATCAGCAATGTATAGTCTAGAAGGACAATGCCATGGAATTGCAGCTAGTTTGACAAGTGAATTTATATCCTTATCACTAACCAACATCAGAAAGTTTTCACTAATATAATGCTGAGAGCATTGACAGTTCTCTGTTAGTAGACTTGTCATATGTCCAAAGGACTGGGACTTGAACTTGGGCCTTAACTCCCATTTTTGTTTCAGAAGCAGGAACCAAAGTTTCATGATGGTTCAATACATGTTAAAGAATATTATAATCATATTAGTCTTCTCATCAGTCAATTTAAACGTGTAATTACAGGCATCATCAGGATTATTTTGGCTTTTTTTCCCCTTTATTGGATAATTGAAGTGGAAGGAGTCACAGAAGAATAGGAGAGAGAGGGGAATGACATGCAAAGAATGCTCTGGACCAAATTCAAACCCCGCAGCACCAAAACTTCAACTTGTTGATAAGCCTATTCTTTGTGTTTTCTATAGGTCTGTGCTTGTTCTGGGTTGTTTCACTGTATAAAATGCTGCTTGTACTGAAGATCTGCGTAGGGATCCGCAGTGAAGCCTATCATTACCTTTCCTCGGCACTGAATTTCTTTATGATGTTTGACGGGATGTTGGTGATTTTCTGTTTGCTGGCAGTGTGTTACTGCTTTACCTGCAGCTATTATGTCTAGATTTGACTGCGCACTGTTGCTTGATTGCTGTGATTTCATGAACTAAGTGGTTGATTGCATTACCCTGCACATTATTAATTTGTGGCAGTTACATATTGCCAACAGTCAGTTCAGTTGTGGTGGAGGTCAGCCTTTTGTTGTGGTGGACAAACTGAATCTATACGTCTCTTAACATAAGCCCGTTACTGCAACAGCTGAGTTCACGTTTGCAGAATGCCGAAATATATAGGGCAATAGTGTGCACCAGTACAATGTGAAAACTAAAATGCTGAGTATGCATGTGCGTGCGTGTGTGTGTGTGTGTGTGTGTGTGTGTGTGTGTGTGCAGCGAGGGAGAAAAGAGACAGAGACAGAGAGAGTGCTCATTAATGTATATGAATATATCAGGCCATATATATATAAATGAATAAAGGGGAGCACTCCAAAACTCTCGCCCCCCCCTTGATGGGACCCTGCTCCATGTATGGCTGAGTGGAACTGATTCCATGGGCAGACGGACAAAAGAGATAGTACTTAAGATGAACAGTCTAGTATTTGAAATGTGCTGTATCTGTTGATAATTTGTTGAATGAGAGAACACGGAGTAAGTAGGTCAGCCCTTATGTGCAGCTGAAGGTTTCGTCTTTATTGTTGGATCTCCTTTTTTAGATATTTTAACAATATAAGAACAGTTTTATAACATTAAGTTGCAGGTTTAGCTTGATAACGAACTCCAAATATCGTCCACTTTGGGCGCTGTGTGGACACACTGGAAAGCTGCTCTTAGTTATGGATGAAATTGGACTGAACTGATGGACACACAAAGAAACCATTTAAGCCCATACTACGTAATTTCAGAACCAAATAATAATTCTGACACTCGTGTGTAGGGCTTAGCCCTTTTGGTTGACTCGATTGTTGATTGTTAGCTGATTTGTCATTAGACAGATAAGTCCGACAGATAAGCCGACACCAAAACAATGGCTAGGACTTTGCCATTACTAGTGTGCAGGGTTATCATTGTAGGGTATCCTAAACCACCTCTAGTATGGGGTAGAATGATAAGCTAAATGATACCCAAATGATAACTGAAGAATCAAAGTGAGACAGTGAGTTTGACAGATAGTCACTTCCGAAATATACAGTATACTTATGTCATTCCTTAACAAAGAAACAAATGATTGACTTCATGAAAAAACTGGGGAGGCATATAACATACATAGGCTTCTATACAGGTATGTTTGAACTGATCCAGATCATATGACATCATTTATACTTCAAACACCAAAAAGGACATTATTCCCAAGCTGCAGTTAAACTGCCTCTGTCCACTGAACATTCACATCTTGGGAAACTACATGGCTTACATTTTAGCTTAACATCACATTGAAATCTTTTGAAATGCACCCTCGCTGCTTCCCTCTGCAGTACTTATGACACAACCAGTGCCTGGACCACAGCCATCATGACAGCAGCACAGCCCTTGAAGTGGCACCAGACCACCTTGCCATGTGTTTAGTACCCTGCAGAGATCTGGGAACAGAGCCTCTACGCATGGGAACAATATATAGGAACCATGCCAGGCAGATTCCACGAAGAAGTCCTAGTATCGTTCGCTTCCCTATATAAAAGTAAGGAACAATAAAACAGAGATCTGAGTTGGGCAGAACACTTAAATCTCCACACATATGGCGTCACTCGGTGTAGAAGAGGGGTGGCTTATGGTGGTTTGCACAAAAACTGCTGTCTTCCCTTTGGACTAATTAAAAAAAAATTAGGCTTTTACATGCACTATAGCAGCATCCATATTCAATGAGAAAAGACAGAAAGGCAGAAAACACCGATGCAATAACACTGTGAGGAATAAAAAACAACTGTGCTAACATTTGGTATACATATGATTAACATCACACATACGTGGCAGAGCAGTCCTAATTTCAATTACATAGCTGTAGAAAGGAGCGAGGCTTGTCCTGTGCATGATAAGTGAGGTGGCCAGTCTGCTTATTTAGAGCATCCACCTGGCATATGCATTGGAACAATTCACAAATCTATTCAAATAAATAACAGGTCTAACAAGCAGGTCCTCTGTAGATAAATTATAGAAATTACAGAATTGTAGACACTTTGTAGACTTTTTAAACAAATGTGGGAATTGAAACAATGCGAGGCAACAATGAAGTAACACCAATCTCAGGCAAGTTTCGAGTATGAAAATCAGCGTTCTTTTCATACAACTGAAATGAATGGAAATAAATGGAAAGAATGTTTGTTTGGAAGGTAGGAAAAATGCATTCAAACAGCTAAAAAAGTAGGGGATGCTTTAGGGAATGGTCAGCGGTGATGCAAAGGAAATGTGGGTTGCAGTACACGGGCGGAAACCTGCAATAACACTTAAATTATTGCTCGATCATGCGCTTCCTGCAATGCTCCTCTCCCTTGACATGGCATTCTGCTGTTTCAACAAAACCACCGAGAGCAGTTGATGGCATCCCGGACAGATATCATTTGGTCTCCTTATCTCACCATTCAGTGAAGCGCACACTTACTGTTTACAAACTAGCGAGAGTGGACAAAATGTCAAAGAGCTGACAATGAAAGATGTGTTTGTCAGGGCAGGGAAAATATGATGACATCAAGCCAGGAATGTGTCATCTTCACAAAGTTAACCTTTCATGTCCACTTCCCTCATGAAGGCAGCACCTTATAATTACCCACATCCATTAATGCAATTAACAATATTATGCTTTGCTAATTGATGGCAGCACACAATTACAACATACTTGACACCCATATTAGCCTCTCAAATCTTTGCTAAAAGCAAGCCAACATGTTTACAGTGTGTGTCTCTGTCTCTTTCTCTGTCTCTTTTTAGTCTCTGTGCTATGTACATAACACTGGTGAAATATCTGCTTAGATGTCATCACAGGGAAAAAAGATTTTGTTTTGTAGCTGAACGAGCGCTAAGATGTGCATTTTTAAGACAGATCTGATCTGACAACCAGCACAGTGACTGATGATGCCTTCATGTGGATGTGTGCAGAAACTCAACAATCAGCTTTTATTCCAATTTTGTCTGTTTTTGTTTTGATTAAAAAGAAAAAAAAAAGAGGTAGACAGATATTCAAATATTTGACCATACCACAAAAAGTATTCCCAAGTTACAGCCTCAGCACCAGCTGTGGCAGCATTTCATTCGAAGGAGGGGCTGTAATGCCTAATGTCATCATAGATACACACACACACACAAACACACACACACACAGAAATCAATTTAGAAATCCCCTTTTCGGGACTGTATCTTCCTGTGCTATATTAGCTATAAAGAAAACACATGTCCACTTGCACAAACCACTATCAACACAACAGGCCATAAACGGCTGATAACTACACTGAGAATGAGATTATCCTCAAATTAAAATCATCCATGCACCATCAAGACTTTTTTTAATAACATGAGTAATGGACATGTCAAGTTAAGTCCTACAACAACAAAAGAGTAGCTGGTGTATGTCTCATATTAATCTATTTTGATTACATGTTTAATAAGACAATACTTACAAGACAATACTAATCCACTACAAGGGAGGAACTTTGCATCATTAAAACTGATACTTGGAGGAATTAATAGTTGCATTACTAATAATTATGTCTGATGGTAAGCAGTGATTTCAGCAGTAATAAAGGAATGTTCTGAAGCATGCAATGCAGGAATTAGAAAACATTTTTATGTAGTGCAACACTCCGGAGGAGAGTGCTCTACACAGAAGTACACTTATGAAAGAGAGGACTATGCTAAAAGGATTTCCATAACAGGGCTCAAAATTCACTTTTCGTTTTCCTTCTTGCATAAATTTGTACGTGTCACAAGCTCTAATTTCAATTTTGTTTTTCCTAATTCAGATTCAGCATTCTAAAGTTAGATTTTGCTTCATGACACACCTTGGCAGAAGGGACTTTTATTCCCCGAGTGCAAAATAGACGCAGTCGCCTCAATCAGACCTGCCAACAGTACAACCACGGTCCATGTGGCGCTGTGCCTTTTTTCCTCAACCAGTGATCAAGCTTTATTCTCTGCATTTGGTGAAAGAGTTACAAATCTTGTCATTTGCATTCAGCGAATAAATATATCAAATTGACAAATTAAGGTAAAATTGACTGTTGTCTGAAAATATGCAAGCATGTGGCCTTGTTAGCTGCTAGCTGCTGGTGAGGCATTGCCAAGGGACGAGGTACATTGGTGGTCACTGGGATTTTTGGTAGAAAGATATAATTTACATTTATCGAAAATACGTCAATGTTGGATCTATCAATAAAGTAGTGTGTTTGTTTTTATTTGCATTCCTGATATACATAGAACATATTTTGGTCATAATCTATAATGCCACTGCTAAATATCTAAATATGACAACACTGCCAGGTTGGGCTTCCAAGAATGCATTACACTGCTCTGAACATTTTTAGATATCAGAATGTCGATAAAAAGTTAAAAATTCTACAATCTAAGCACAACCTGTGTTTGCATTCAATTCATTGCAAATTTATATGTAATATTTTCATTTTCCATCTCCTTTTTTAAATGGCCGTTACTATTTCCATTTTCACTTTTACATTTCATTTTTGTAGATCATTCCTGGTGCGACAATACAAAGTAAATTATTTATTATCTAATGGTCACATTTGGATTCTGACTGAAACAACCACACATACACATACACACACACACACACCTGAGTCAGCCTTAAGAACACTGAGCTGCAGCTGCTGTTCACACCCACTGACACCCATACAACACCCATTTGTGAAATGTATTCAATTATGGAACATTTCCATATATTGATATATATACATCTGTCAAACATACATTACAAATACTCGCATGCCCCCACTGTTTTGATAAGTCACACAAATAATGATTAACATATATACACCACACATACCACCATATCCAGAGGGGCTTACATATGTTTCATCTTTGACTAAATATGCAACATATATGACAACATGTCCCTGGTACACAGACATACTGTGTATGTTCATGAATTAGATTTCCACATGGGCAGTAGAACTTTAATTTAACAAATTAAATACCAGCATCTACAGTCACATAAAACAGCAGACCCAAAGGAACACAATAATTACCAAGTTATCACCAGTGATATGCAGTGATTACATCAAATACCTTTCTTTGAGATTAGATCATTTACTTTTTATCACAGAGAAGACAGAAATCCACTGTGCATATATTCAGTAAAGAAAACCAAATGACACTGCTACAGCCAAAAATGGATTGTTGTAATCAAAAGTTAGTTTCCACAAAAGAACCACACTAATCTATCTGAATCGAATGGAGACATAAGCTTATGCCCTGACATTTAATAGCTTTCAGCTAACATTAGCCCTATCACGGTGCCCACTTAAATGTCACTGATGTATTTCCCTGTAATGATGTCAGAGGACAGGATATACATTTCCTCACATCTCAGTCACATTACACAGTGTGATCACACTGAGCAGAGAGCTGTTTGCTAAATCAGGTGAGTTTGAACGTTGTCTGAAAAGAAACGACGGTGAAAGAGGGAGAAATCATTATTTGTAATGGACATAACTGACAACAATTTTGAGTAGACATAACAAAAATACTCCAACTGTGGGCGCTGTCAATATCTTGCTACGGGAAAAGGAGGTAAAGGCATGGGTTGAAGTGTTTATTCAATATGGTGCAACACATTTCTCTCTCTACATTTTTTTGGCTAATCTAAAACCTCTCTCTGCCATGTTAACAACACCAGTAAAGGGTTTTCAAAAACCACCACAATAATTCGAACACTGATCTTCCTTTGATGATAATACCGGTGTGTTTAGATCCATGTTTCCCCTCTTCTTTACATCAGTCCTGGTGTTGTCTGCTGCACACAGGCATCGCAATTTAAGATATTAGGGCTTATTTTCCTATTTTTGTGCTGTATGAAAAACAACTTCCCACGACGTGAAAATTGCCCAGCCTAGATCCATCTCAGCGAGCATGAAGCTTTATTATTTCATTGTGTCCAAGTGTACATCAGTGAGTGTTTTCCTATCAGAGACCTGTCATTTGAATATTTCAGGCTCTTTGATTGGATGAGCGAGGCCACCGTCCATGCATCTCACAAGGTAAATACAGGATGTAGAGGAAAGCTTTACCGATTGCTGACATCTTGTGATTACATGAGGCTCCGCTTACTCGCAGACACCCTTAGGAAGAAATGGATGTCTCTGCCAGGAAATAATCCCTCAAAAACATGTTGTACTACAAAGTTTATTTCCACATCCAAGTCTTCTCACTTTAGGCACCTTGCTTATCTGGGATAGCAGTTTATTTTATATGTTTTTAGTATTTGTATTTGAATCTTTTTTTTATTTTATTTTGAGGTCCAGAAGGTGGAAACTCTCTGAAATGACACATTGACAAATAAAACACTACTTAAAACATAAATGCTGAGGTAATATCAAAAACACTACGACTAATAATCTTAAAAATATGATAATTAAATCAAAATAAGAAATACACACTGAAAAAATAGTAATTAATAATTGTAGTTCAAGTTCATTTAAAGCTAGGTTTGAACACTGAAGTTTGCATTTTTAAAAATTATGAAAAATTATGAACAGAGAGTAGATGTTACCATTGGAAAAGGACTGAGGGCAGTGTAAACAAGACACAGACCACAGTAAATTGGCTACAACTCGAAATTACACAAGTCTTCTCATTCTTCTCACGTTTTTTGGGCTATTCCTTTATTACCTCATCTGGCTCCCAGTGCATGCACCCAAAACTTTTAACAAATGGAAGGGAACCAGACCAAATCGCGGCCCTGCCCTCCGAGCACTTGACACTGTCTCAGCCAAGGTGACAAGGCATGCTTCACCTGTTCTTGCTACACCCTCCTCACTCCCAGAGTGACCACTGCAAGGTCACTCCACAATTTCCATAGATTGAAAATGCACCTTATCAAGGTCCACCTGCCCTCCGTCTGCTTACACTTTATACAGTGTTTGAATGTGGTTTTACTTCGTTTACACCCCTTTAAATAAATGTTTCCCTCTATCTTTCTATATGTGGTAGCATGATATTGTAAATATTTGCTTCTCTGTGGCATCTTTATTATTGAGCAATTATGGTGATTCCTGAAACTAACATTCTACTTATTGAATTCTTAATGTAAATGTGAATGCATATGAAGTGTTGAACCAACCAACAACTTTTTATCAGACATGTTTGAACTTGTCAGCCATTGATTCTCTCCTCTAAACCTCTAAATAAATAATGCATTTGTCTCAAAAGACCAGAAAATGTGTAAATTCTCTTGAAGGTGGCCTAAACTGTTCAATATGCCACGAAACTGGCTGCTCATTCTTTGTTGATGCTAAAGGCTATAGTAAAATTAATGTTTTTGGTATATACGTTAACAAGCTGACAAATGAGCATAGTGCTGAGGCTTCATAGATATCCATTCAGCCATAAATGTGATGTGTGAATATGAATTAGGGGATACATATAGAGCAAGGACGATGAAAAGAAACTTTATGCATGAAGAACAATTACCTACTTGAGCAAATCACTTTTCTAATAAGTCTTAATTCTAGAACCCTCTCATGTCAGTCCCTTAGGCTGCTGGCTACCAACGAGTTTTAATTAGGATTGATTTTGTATTCATGGTGCAATAACACACGTGTGTAAAATTAAAGAAACGAAAAGGTGGCTGAAATAATTACAGCTTGGCACAATTAAAATGTAACTCACTCACACGGTCATGTAATAACTGGAAAAGTGTCCATGCCTGTAGCAGCATTATATCTGTTCATTCGTGCCAGGGTAAGATGGAAATTAATTTTTGTAGCCCTTGATTCCAGAGGAGTCACAATTATGGTCCAATGTGCGGGGTTTCTGTTCCTTGCTGACCTACCTCACTGGTGGCTATACATCACCAGTGACTGGTTAAATTACAAGGAGACCATTTCAAGCATGTAGGGTGCACTACACCTCCCTGCATATCTAGCAGGGCAGAGACAAGAATAGCAGTGCTCTCTTTTCATTGTGTAAACTTAATGGTATTAAGCGACCTCAGGACTTGCAACAAATGAGCAAAAAGGATTTTCAAAGGATTTTCAAAAATAGAAATTATGTCGTGCTTTCCATTTCGAGTGGCTGGCTAATTGGAATATTTGGCATGATGGCATGATAGACTATGAAAGATGTCCAAGTTCTACTTCATATGATAAGCTTGGCAGTGTGGACACCAAGATCTCAGGGAACAAAAGATTGTGTTGCAACATGACATATGAAAGGCTCTGAACGGAGAGCCTTTACTGCATCTCATTTTGGTAAAATACTACCTGTCCTCCCAGTGAACTCTAATGTGTCATTTCTCTGAAAAATTCTCCACCCGCCTTCCACACTGCTACAGACAATACAACTGATTTCCCTTTCTGAGCTTCACATCCTAATTTCCATTATATTATATCATTCCCAGTGCTGATCAGCAAGAAATGCAAACAGTTATGCCTCACCTATGCTTCCTCTTGTTCCAATACTCCAATCTCTACACTGCATCATGGATGGCTTCTGGTGTAGACATTCCACTGAGCAGAGAAAATTGCTTTTTCCCTCTGTCCTCTCTAGCCTGTCAGATGGAGGCTTTGTTTAACGCCTGCTGCAGTACATCTCATAGGCCTGATCAAACAACCAGTGTGACTCCTTTGTGGGGGCAAAGTGGTTAGTGTAGGATGTTAATAATTCCATGCGTCCTGTTACTTCTGCCTCCTCTTCTTTCTCCGGCGCTCTAAAGAGTCAAGGTTAGCAGATTGCAAGCAACACTTAGTGAACAGCATGTGCTATTTGAAATGACAAATCAGTGAATACGAGGACATACTAGAGTTTTTACTTCACAGCACAGAGACTGAGACTGAGGCAACGCAGCGGTACACAATAAGTAACAATGATGAATAATGAACTTCACTCATACCAAATCGGAATATTCTACCCTTGCAACTATTTACAACACTGACAGTTTGGCACCTGTCAGTGAACCCCTCAAGGGAACAAATAAAAACTAAGTAAGCAAAAGGGGAACAAAACACCGATGGCAGTATGACAGAAAGCTAAATGTGACGACCACCATCCTTGCAATAGTTGATGGAGTGTGTTTGATCGTGCCGATGGCAAGGATGAGAGAGCAAATTAATGGTTTCACGTAAAGACCTCCAGGCTAAGCTGGGGAATAGCACACTGTTGTAATGCAGAATTGCAGCACAATGCGTATGCTGTGGGATCTATAGCCAGGCACATTACAATATCTTCCAAAACCAACCTGGAATAATCTTGATGGCAGTTCCCTCTTGTATGACAGAAGGACTGCTTCAGGATAAACAAAGCGAGATGACAATTCAGGATGACAGCCTCAAAGCGTACTTGCCAACCCTCCATATTTTGCTGGGAATCTCATGATTTTCTTTCCCCTCTAGGTATTCTTGTGGAGTCTTACTTCTCCTGACTTCTCCCCTATTTTGATTAATTTCTGAATCTGTCCATTTACTATGAAAAATGAAAGAAAACATAGAACCAGTATATATATCACTGCTGTTTGCAGAAGGCTGACAAAAATACATTCCACCAAAAATAGTCTCCACTGTTATCTCACTTCCATGATTGTTACTTCTCCCTTACAGTCAGGCGGACTAGACTATTTGTGTTTCAAATGTGAATCAATGAGTCTCAGACCATTTTTTCTGCCTGCGGTTCACTTGATTTAGGCAAAACAGCATTAAAGCACCAAAACAGAGGCTTCGCTTCTGTTATATGAACACAGTCACAGCTAATGTTACCAGCCTGTACCTGACAGCAGGGGGGATTTAAAAATGGCTAACGGTTAAAAAGTCTGATGACCTCTACTGTCACAAAAGTAAACCAAATCCTGTCAAAAAACAGATTAGTGTTCCAGATTAACTGGTTTTAGGTTAACTGGTGACTGAACGCTGGATGAGCCGCGGTACACATGCTTACAAGCTAACGTTAGCACGTCACTGTGTTTTAGTGTCAGCGTTTGTGACAGCGTCGACTTTCAGATGAAGCATCTCGCAAAATTAGAATCCAAATTGCAACTCCAGATAGTTGAAGAAGTACTGGACACAAAAAAGATGCGGCATTTAAAGCTAGCAGCTACACCCACACTATAACATCCACAAAAAGTTTATGAGCACATAGGAGGTAGAAGTGGGTATCATCACCATAACAAAAAGGGGATGCTATGCCATTTAAGTGACCCAGCAGGCACATCTTTAGAGAAAACAGAACTGCTCCAAGACATGAGCCTAGTGGTACACCAAAAGTGATCAGGCTGTGTGAAAAGACATAGCCATCAATGGGTATTAGGAATTTCCTATCATTCAAATAGAAAGAAACCACTTTAAGGCAAACCCTCAAATACAAATCCACTACTTCAGTCAATCAATCAGTGCCATCATCTACAGTATCAAATGCAGCACGAGGATCAAGCAGCATGAAAATAGAGCACTCCGCAGCATCAGGCTTTCATGGCATCATATACTCATCTGTCAAGGACAGTTTCAGTCCAGTACTGCTGATGGGACATTTTTTAGAGATTAAAGATCATTTCAAAATAGCCCTATAGATGTAGAGAGCAGGATATCCAGTACAAGGTGCTTTCAGTATAGGCTAAACACAATCGCTGTGGACACAGTAGGGAATGAGTTTTTGTTCATTTTCTGCATTCCCTTTCTGTTTCACATCACTTTAGATGATTTTCCCATTCTGTGATGACATTATGATATTTGCTCTTGTCCCCATCTTTCATGGTAAACATTTTAATATAAATGTCTGTCATGATCCAGGAAAGGCCAAATGCCAAGTTTTAACAGTTACTGTGTAAATTCTAGCTTTATGTTTGCATTTAATTCTACTGACTACAGCTGGCAGAAGCATCTTGCTTCGGTGGGAGGAGATGGTGTGAACCTTTGCAGGCAAACTCCCACTGAACATACTTGCTGTCAGCTGAAACCAATCGGGCGCGACTCAACGTGGTTTGGAGGTAGCATCTGGTAGTCTGCACTCTGCTCAGACCAACAGTAGGGGGCAGGAGCAACAAAGGCTGGGGTACACATTGGAAATCGGATATAATTAACTGTAATACCATTTAAAAATTCTTTTTTTACAAAGTTTTATGAAACTATTGCCACATTATAAAAGATTTTACATGTGAGGTATCTGTGCAAAAGGGATCATTTACAAACAGATTTTCACAGGTCACAAGAATAAAATTAAGCTTTTAAAAATATTACATTTGGCAGTATACTGTGGCTCAGAATAATAAAATTCATGTATTGGATCCCACATGCATGTCCTCTCCAAGATAAACTCCTAAAACATACAAACCTTTTCAGTGGTATGTGCTGCAATGTTAACATATAAGCCAACATTTTGGCTTATATTGTTATATTATCAGCATTTAAATAACCATAATGGGGTTGCAACCTTGAACACATTTAATAGCTATTAATCAAACGCACTGTATTTTGAGAGTGACCAAGCAGATGATGTACTGTATGTGCATAATAAATGGCATTAAGGTTAAGAGTCTGCAAAAACTGTATTTGCATAACAACTTTAGACAGAAGGCCAGTCTTTTACCCAGCAAAACTATGAAGTGTGGGCTAAAGCAGAGCGTTTTCATTAGCAGATAAGGAAAATGGCAAGGACAGTGACCAGCCTATAGGAGAGTTGTATGAACTGAAGGTCTACTGAAAGAAATGCTGCCTCTGGGACACTAAATATGCCTTTGTAAGCACCACAGTGTACATGCATAGTCAAAGCTGATATCTTGCTTACGAATGTGAACATGACCATTCTATAAATTACTTCTGTCGATGCGTACAGCAATTCAAGCCTGGACGGGAAACAAATGTTTTTTTTGTTGCACTTTCCAGTAATACAGAGTATATTCAAAAAACATTTTAACCCATGACACTATCAAGTCAGCACAGAAAGACAAAGGAATGGGCATAGTAACATCAGTTGGTATAATAACAGAACAATTAGAATTCATTTAAAGCTAATACAAGATTTTGTCTACAATGAAATGCCAGTTCAATTCTTTATTGTGTGAAGACAATTCTGTCAAATCCACTGGGCTATGAAAAAGATCCACCCATTAAAGACAAGTATCTTATCTCTGTGTCAGCCTATGGTAATTTCAGTCTGTGCTAATATTGATATCTGCCTGATCTGCTAGACAGAGCCCATATCCCACCGTATGATGGAGAGACTGTGTAGGGGAAGGGCGATGAAAAGAAGGGGTGGGGGACTGCATGAGTGAGTAAGAAACCGACAGCTCAATGCCAAAAGAATTGAGCGCTCAGACTTGAGCCTGCCACAGAACTGACAGAATCAAACTTAATGATGTTCACTCACAGAGCCAGGAGACACCTTGAGGCCGTGAGGCCAAACCAGTACAACTTGTTTCCTGTTCTGGCTGTCTCGATATGCTTGCTTTCTCCCTTCCCTCCTTCATTGCCTCGTATACAGTATTGTCCCTTTTTATACAGATTATGTCAATCCACGTGCGCATAATGACAAATCCTCATTCATATGCCCACGACGGTAGACGGCACACAAACGCACTAGAGGCTGAACACATACACCTGCAAGACTGCGGGAAAAGATGCTTAAGCTTATCTATGTCCACACACCACATCCGTTTCCACCAGAAACTCCTATATGGCAGAAATCAAATGTTCAAAAGTTTAACCAGGAGAGCCGGGCATTTCAAAGAGGCATGAAATAAGGATGTGCTTCAGATGTGCTACACAGATGGCCCCAAGATAACCCTATCATTCTCACACAGGGAAAGAAGTCGGGTGGGGTGTTAACTCTTAGGTAATGTTTATATCCCTTTGAGCAGAGGCTGGGGTGTTAATTCAGCCAAGGATACAAGAAGAAGGGGAGAGGGTTGGGAGCACTAAATAAAGCAGGTCGGCATTGTGCAGGCAGCAGTCGGATGTATGACAGGGAGGTTCACCTGAGGACAGTGTGAGGTAAGAATCAAACAACAAAGGCAGTGAGTAAGTGGAGAAGCAGGTTAGAGATTCAGAGAGACAGAGGGAGGAAAAAAAAAAGGCAGAAGCTGTTGAGAAAAAGAGGGTGGTGGGGGCATAGTCAAAGGAGGAGATGAGAAAGAACAGAGAGGAACAAAGCTGCTTTAAGGGTGAGAGAGAATTGAAGGAAGCAAGAGAGGGGAGAAGATGAGAGGGAAAGCTGAGGTGGACGGAGCGAGTGAGTGGAGTCGAACAGGAATTAAGAGGGGAGATTCGGAGTGAGAGAAGCCGGGAGTATGTGCAGGCAGAGGTAAGGTTAAAAAAAAGTCAACAATGGAGTTGGCATCAAACACGAGCTCACGGCTTAAAGTTGGAATGTGAAGGGGAAAGTGTTGAAAAGAGAGCGAGGAGACGGACGGAGGATTTAGGGTGAGATGAGATAGCAGATTGGAAAAGTGACATTAAGAAATACTGAGATAATAATCTGTATGAAGAGATAAAGAAACAAAAACAGAGCGAGAGGAAGTGGTCATTTGAGAGATGATAATGTGGACAAGCTAAGAGAATGGTCTTCTACAGGGAGTTAAGCATTTGGGCAAAAGAAGGCCATAGAAAAGAGATGTGTGGGAGGTGAGCTATCAGCTGTAATGGTTGTGTGTGTGTGTGTGCAGCCACACATGCATTCATGCCTGACTTTGTGTGTGTGTGTGTGTGTGTGTGTGTGTGTGTGTGAATGTACCATGCAGAGAAGCACAGATGGCTAGTTGAGTTGGATACGGATATGGGCAACGTGGGAGTTAATTTTATTGTCTAGAGAAAGTAGGTTCCACAGATTGTGAAGGGAGAGGTCAAGAGAGTGGTGCGTCGTCATAAACACCTGTGTGTGTGTGTGTGTGTGTGTGTGTGTGTGTTTGGTGTTGGTGTGTGTGTGT
>OMLF01042183.1:0-21529 GCA_900302615.1 Holocentrus rufus | reverse complement strand
AATCCTTCTTTGGCTATAAAACTGTTATTAAAGCATTTCATGCAATAAAGAAATAACCAAATAAGTACATGTCAGTCCCTTATTTTTAAATTTTCTCTTTTGAATTGTAAAGTTTTCCTGCAGTATCCTATCTCTGTGCCGCGGCTATCTTGCTGCCCTGCTGAATAAGAGATGAAAGTCGGTTTTCTGCCCTCATCTGACGGAGCCACACCTGACTGACACACACACCGACCTCATCCCATGTTGTGAGCAGTTGTGCAGGCAAGCTGAGGTTACTCTGTCTTTATCAGCATCATCACCATCACCATCAACCTCATCGTCATCATCATCATCATCATCATCATCATCATCACAACCACTGAGGTTGTTGCGCAGTAACCGACAACAGGAGTGGAGCAGCCTGGGAAAAGCTCGGGTGTCTCTGTTATTTGTTTATGTTATCAGAGGACACGAGGAGAGCAGGGACAACTTCATGATGATGCTGCCGCTGTTTTTTCTCGCGGTTGCCTGCATCGGTGCGACCACCAGCTCTTATCCGGAGTTGAACGGTGAGTGCGTCATTCTTTGAACACCACAAGCTTGATATTCTTGGGGCTAATCCGGTGCCGAGAAGGAGAGAGCATCTCACAAGGGAAAGGTCAGATGCTATATTAGTCCCCTTTTGTGTATTGCATTGCTCCGCGCTTGTGTGATATGCTTGCGGACTTGTATCGCGCATCAATATTCAGTGCACAGTCCAACTACACACCATACTGGAGTTAAACTGCTATAAACTGCTATTATTTTTTCTAGACGACTATTTTCTCCTTTCAGCTCATGTCTCTCAGTAAGCTTTTCTTTATCGCATCTCCCGTAACTCTTCTTGTCTCTCAGAAGATGCATGTGAACCTGTGCTGTGTGACTCTGGGGAAGACTGTTATGCTGCACAAGATGATGCAGTCACAAGTGAGTGAATTTGTCCAACTTTGGTTCATATTTTTATTTGCCCAACTTAGATAGATAGATAGATAGATAGACAACTTTATTTATCCCTGAAGGGAAATTCTATTTGGTAATTGGGTTAGGGTTATCCACTTTCAATAAGTGCTTTGAAAGTATATTAAGTGAGTTCTCTACTCTCTTTACAGCGTCCTCATCAGACTGGAATGAGCTTCCATCAGGCGAGTAATAAACTCCAAATTTTAATATGATTCATTGTAACCTGGCGTGAATAAGCTCAAAAGCTCAAAAGCATTAACAGTTTATTTAAAAGTGCCCATATGTATGCATGAGCATGTGTTCCCGGCTGCGTTAAATTAATCCATACAGCATATTTTATGTTAATTTCTCGATGAGAAAAAAAAGTCTTTGTTTTTAAGTGTGCCAGGTGGAGAGAAGGGCTTTTCCTCATGTCACAATGACCCACTTTATAATCCCTGTGATGACCGCTCAAGCATGACAATGTCCTTGTTTTGCCCTCTGTATTTACATGCAGATACACTATCCTTCCTTCCAATGCTGCTGAGCCAGCATTTATCCCCTTCAGGACACACACACACACACACACACACACACACACACACACACACACACACACACACACACACAATCAGTGAGGGGTACTAACCTGATGGACAGACTCCCACAATGCTAGAGGGTTGTACAAGCAGAAAGTCATAATTATACACTGGCCTATATTTCTCTTGATGGGATCGACAGCATACTGTACACTCATGACACTGTTCTGACTGTGAGAAATGTAGTTTAGAAGTTCATTGTTCTCTTTGAGTAGCAAAGTCAATGAACAGACACCATGAAGACATGAAGAAAATGTCTAAACATAGCTTTAGGGTGCGCAATTTTAATTGATTTGTTGATTCATTTAATAAGATTTTACAGTGAAAATTGAATTTGTCTAGTTCCATGGAGAAATTGCCTACTAAATTGCCGCATTACTATCTGGTATGCGGATGAAATGCCTATCTGATTAGGCAACACAGTGTCAACACATCTTTAAGTTTTGGGGTCAATTTTATGTTGCTGAGGAGAGGAAATCAGATCTTACAAGGATTTGTATAGACCTTTTTCACAGCAGCCATTTTGACATGAAATGGTAGGCAAACACAGGTGCGACTAATCATGTTACTAATCACCAATTAAGGTTCTGCACCTAAATAAAACAGCACCTTAATTAATACCATTAATAACACCTGTGTTTACTTACTATTTCATGTCAAAATGGCTGCTGTGAAGGTCTATTGATGAGTTTTGTGGTTGTTGCTTTGGTGCTCTGCAGGGCCTTGCCAGCCAAACCCATGCCACAACGACGGAGTGTGTGAGACTACTGATGCTCATGGAGGAGAAATCTTCCTGGGCTACCTGTGCCACTGCTCAGCTGGATACACCGGAGTCCACTGTCAACACGGTTTGTGTGATGTAGCAACAGAAGCAATTTATGCTACTGTATTTGTTGTTCTTTCACCATCAGTTGCTGCTCTGCTGTTCTTTGTCTCCAGCATAATCCTACCCCCCAGCACCCCCTTTTTTAATTGACAAGCACACAGTAGTGCATATATTGACCCCCAACCACCTGCCAAGTGTGCATCTACACAGCCTTAGCTTAATGCATAATCCCAATAAAAAAGTGTCGACTACATTGCTCAGGATTACTAATACATATACATATGTCAGATAATGGAAATAGCTTTGTGTAGGGGTTTAGGTGTGAAACTTAACTCTGACCCAGGAAAGCCTAACAGCTTTTATGAGCCCTATCCACAGTTTGTTCCTAGGCAACATGTACGCCACTGTCTCGCTAATTTTGTCTTTCTACTTGTGGTGCAATGTCTAGCAATGGGTCTGTCAGCTTTCCAAGTCCTGTTTTGAATGGAAAAAAAACCCCAAGCTCTCTCTTTAAAGTTAATTTTATTACAAGGACAATTGAGCAAGTTACTCAGTTTTGACCACATATGCATTTTTTGGGTTTGGGATTTAACCACGCTCGCTAGTATCTTTACTATGAAGTCCATGAACTGGAAATACAAAGACAATGATGAAAATGATCAGGGCTCATAAGGTCAATAGCCTCATGCAAACAGGGCATCTGACAGTATTTAGATATTCTTAATGAAATCAGACTGTAGATTACTCTCAGGATTTCATTCTGAAAAGAAAAAGGTGCACAAATTGTAGTTATCAGTGCTTAAATTAGTACCAATGAGCTTCCAAGCAGGGCCAGCCAGATCATGTTTCCCGCTCTTGATATAATTATTCATAAAATAGATGGCTCACATGGCTAGATACAATTAATTAAAGTACACAAGCTGAATCAATTCAGTGAACAGATGTCTGCTGTAAAGTATTTCCACTATTATTTTGACTGTTGCAGTATTTGTGCAGTGTGTAATAGACAAGGATGTCATTATATGAAAGACAATTTGCAGTGTAAAACCTTTATTAAAAATGCATATCAACAGAGTCCAGGTCCTTTCACTCTGTTTCAGATGTGAATGAGTGTGACAGCAGTCCCTGTCAGAATGGAGGAGTGTGTAGAGATCAGAAGGCCAACTACACATGTGTGTGTCCTGGAGAATACACAGGCCGCAACTGCCAGCACAGTGAGTACTTTATCATTGTATAAGTCTCTTGTTTTTTCCTCCTGGTGTGTCATTCTAATTTTTGTCATGTGTGTGTTTGTCTGTGTGCCTGTCACTCCTGTAGAGTGCTCTGGGCCTCTGGGCATGGAGGGAGGCATCATCTCCAATGAGCAGCTGTCTGGCTCTTCCACAGACAGCACCATGTTTGGCCTTCATCACTGGCATCCACATCTGGCTCGCCTGAACAAGAGGGGCATGGTGAACGCGTGGAGCCCAGCAGAGACCGACCGCCGGCCCTGGATACAGGTGTGTACACGCCCCAAGTCTGATGGGCAATATATAATCCCTTAAAGGATAATTACGGTATTTTTAAACCAGGGCCCTATTTTATTAATCACTTCAACCCAAATAGATGGGAAAACAGGGCCCAGGTTCAAAAATACTGGAATTATCCTTTAGATTGGAACAGTAGTGCACAATCACAAAAACATGCATATGCATTTCGGTATTGGATAATATGATTTTCGGGTTCACCCGTGTGTGACTAGGTGAACCTGCAGCAGCGTATGCGCGTCACTGGTGTGATTACCCAGGGTGCTCGGCGGATGGGCAGCTCAGAGTTTGTGAGGTCATTTAAGATAGCCCATGGGAATGATGGTAGAACCTGGAAAATGGTGAAACTGGAGGGCAGCGGTCAGGACGTGGTGAGACTATTTTTATATCCACCTTTACATACATTTTGCAGTATCTGTTTTCTCCCACTGCACTGAAAAGTCATATGATCCTGATAATTGCAGACAGTCTTTTAAATGTCCTTTAAACAAAACCTGATTCAGCTGAGTGATACCAACAGAGTGAGTTTGACATCGTAATATAATTGCCGGCCTCGCTCTTGATTTCAAGCATCGTAATGTATTATAAGGTTAATTTGATTAAAGAAAACGAGTGTGCTTTTTTTCTTTGGTATGCACGTTTCCCTGTTTCTGCGCAGATTTTCCATGGAAACACAGACAATAGTGCTCCCATGGCTAACGCTTTCTCTCCACCAATTGAAGCCCAATATATCAGACTTTACCCACAAGTCTGCAGGGGCCACTGCACACTACGCATGGAGCTGATGGGATGTGAGCTCAGCGGTCAGTCACCTGCATAAACACATTATGACCAATCTCTATTGTTTTCTGATGTTTTTGGCAAAATACCTTTTTTCTGACTTACTCAGACTGAGACAAGATGTTCAATACCATCTTCATCTATATACATCCTCTGGTTCAGTTCTTATGGGTAGCATTTGGTGTTTGCTTAGCATAAAGACTTGAAGTGTAAAGGAGTCATTAGCCTAGCTCCATCAATAAACCTTATAGCAACTCTGAAGTGGTCTTATTTCTACAATGTATCATGTGTATTTGACATACACATCTTGAATTTTTTTTTAAACAGCTAGAGACATTTTAGGAGAAGTTAGATGGTTGCAGCTATAACCACTGTACACAGACAGAAGGATACACACGCTCAGCTGTTATAGTTCCAACCAAAAAAAGGGTATTTTTCCCAAAATGTTGGAGCATTCCTTTAATAGTTTATGACACTTTGTTTATAAGATGCCTTTCTAAAATTCTTGTGACAAAAAGCAGAAGTCTCTTGGCTCCCTCCACAACCAATGAGTTATGGTGGTGAAAGGGTGGCAAAATGTTTATGTTTAGTTCATAATGATTAAGGCACTAATGAACATTGAAAATCAAATGTAATGGGGGGACAAGAGTCTTCAGGTTTATCATTTCAACCCTTTCAACACTACAACAGCCGATTTCATTCATTAGCAACACCTTCAGCTAGAGAGTGGGGAACCAGTTTGTGATATCAGTTGGTGTAGTGTGTGATGTCTGAAATGAAAACCTGCATATTCATGGTCGTCCATGGACACCACTGTGGTAGACTGTGATGTTTTAAAGTTGTATTGATTTCCTTCGCTCTGGATCAAGTGTGATCCAAACTGTGGTAGCAATTGTGAGACGAACCATAGTAACCTCTCCCATCATACAAATGCTATCAGAGGGCCATCACCACAATTAATACCAAAAAATAAAAAAATTGTGTAGTTGTCCTCGTTCTGTAAGGTTGCCTTATGTTGTGTCCTCTCCTCAGGCTGCTCGGAGCCACTGGGGCTGAAGTCAGGCCAGGTTCTGGACTCACAACTATCTGCCTCCTCTGTGTATCGCACCCTTGGAATGGGGCTGCTGTCCTGGAGGCCTGAACAGGCCAGACTGGATCAGAAAGGGAAGGTCAATGCATGGACAGCTGCCCGCAATGACCAGAAACAGTGGATCCAGGTAAAATAAGAGCAGTAAAGGCAGTTTAAACCGAGAAATAAAGAAAGAGAAATGGCAGGACAGAGAAAGACAGTGTCTTTTTTATTAGTTGGGATGTGTACCAGTCATGCTGGACAAGTTGGTGCATGGTCTAACTGAATATTTGAACTTCAACTGCATGCCAGAAATGACAAAAGCTAAAGAAAATTGCTGGATGACATGGCATTAGTGGTCTGGTATGCCAGCTCTGTTCCATAAACTTTACATTGAACACGACTGTGCTTTACTTTCTTGAGATTCATTCATGCTGGTCATTTGTGTGGGTCAGCAAGAGAGTGTGGGGGTTTTCAAATGGCACCCGAAGCCCTCTAGTGGTTGGTATACAGTGATGGCTCCTACTCAGCTGTTCGGCCACCGTACACTTACACTATCTATCCGTAGTTGTCACATCTTCCTCAATCGCTCTCTCTTCAGGTGAACCTGCTGGTTCCCACCAAGATCACAGCGGTAATAACTCAAGGTGCCAGGGACTTTGGTCTGGTTCAGTTTGTCAGCGCCTACAAGCTGGCCTACAGTAATGATGGGATCAGCTGGACAGTCTACCAGAATGAGTCACAGCATGCAGACCAGGTAAATATATCTAATGCTAAGCTATTCAAAGGTACAGAGTTGTATCTTTTGCCACTTGGGACAGCCTTGGATTAAGCAACCGTAAATAACATGGAATGAGTAGAGCTATAAAATATTATTACATAACCTTGTTCACCCAAGATCCCAGAATTCATAAATAGTGTTCTGTCAGATGTCAGTAGACTGAATCACTGTGATGCTTCGTTAACAACAACAATGACTTCAGGGTAGAAAACTGGTGGTTAGTTTTCACTACGGAGGATTGTGAAATCAGCAAATTTGTTTATTTCTGTGTTCATTTTTGGGCGTAACTGTGAGGTTCAAAGATTAACAGGTAAACACGGTGGTCTGACCAATCTGATGTTTCTGCTGTGATTGTTTTATGTTCTGCATTGCTTAGCTAGAATCTTGATATCCTAAAAGGGAGGGTCTCCACCCTTTTCGTCCTCCCTCAGATGCTGAATACAATGCATCATTGAGCAGGTTTGCTTTTCTCAAGTGGAAATCTGAAAAATCGTACCCCTTCTCCACTCTTTGCCGTTACCCGGTACCCCCAACATAACAAGATGTAACCATTTTCTCTTGACTTGAATTGATTAGATCTTGAATAGATCTCTGCTGTTACTTCTTATTTCACCCCCATTTGCTCTGTGTCGTTAAAACTGTATGTGTGTAACGCAGTGGTTTTCTACCTGGAAGTTCTTGTAAACAAACATTGTGATTGTGGCTCAGTCTATAACGAGGAAACATAATCAGTGATGAAACATGTTCCACTGAATGTGCATGTTGAAATGTCCTTGATGAGAATGAATTGATTTGCGAAGGGCATTTCAGGTGTCTGCACATGAAGTTTTTATCAGGTATTTCACTTTACATTTCATTGTTCAGATCATTTCATTCTACTACATCACCTTCCCCAAGGGAATCTGATAATTAAACTCTTACATGATGCCTGGCTCTCATGTAGGACTCAGTTTCTTAAAATGAAAGAATTCTAACTGTATACCATTGGTTTACATTGGTTGCCTGGGCTTGACTGACTGTTAGAGATCCCTATAGACACAACTCTCCCCTGTCACGTAAATGAATCTCTGTAGGTCGCTGACATTGCTGAAGTTGCTTTATGGCCATGACCAAGTAGCAAGCTAGCATTAGCATCATTGAGTGAACTCAGTTCTGTGTGTCCAATTGCCCAAATGGCAAATGATTATTACCACTCACATGACACACGCAGGAATCGCATTTCTTGCACTCCATAGTTTGTTGTGTGACCTCACCCGTTGTCTCGGTGACAGATTTTCCAAGGGAACTCTGACAGTGACACACACAGGAAGAACTACATTGATCCGCCGATACATGGCCGTTTCCTCCGACTCCTCCCATGGTCCTGGTATGGGCGCATCACACTCAGGATGGAGCTTCTGGGCTGCTTAGAGGAGGAATGAAGCCCAGCATCCCTCTCTCGGTTTTCTTCTTCCTCTGCATTTCTTTTTCCTGTTGTGTGCTGTCATTTCTTCTCTCAGTTAGAATGAAGTGTGGAAATTTGAACAATCATTGTTTAAACAAGGAATCAAAAAACACCAAATAGGCACAGCAGTTTCTATTTTGGTTGCTATTATGTCCTGATGATTTTCAGGTGTGTGCGTGGTTTAATGCCCTTTTTTATGTAGTTAAAGACTTCTCAGAGTACAGTCGAAGCACAGTGCCACATGACTTCACAGTCATCGTTAAATGGCCTTTCATCAGCCATGACCATTGACTGTTTTCTGTTAACTACTACTGTAATAGTTGACCTATTGAATTGTACATTAACTGTAATCACTGGTATTCACTTAAATTGCACTGAATGGATTTTGATTGTAATACTTGATGCTGTATTTGATATGAGGCCAAACTGTTCAATACATTTGAATGGCTTTCAGTTGTTTTATTGTAGGATTTAAACATCAACGAGGCAGATGAAAAGTTAGAATAAACATTTTTACAGGGAAAGGAGGAAGCTATTGTTCATCTTGTTATATTTATTAAGTTTGATTCATGAAGGGGTACTGTAGTAAATGAGATTGGGCTGATAGAGAAGTTGTTATGCATGTAGAAAAAAATCATTGCAGCCATTTAACAGAAACATATATGAGGGGATTGATTCACATTCAGCTCAAATGTTAGAAAATGAGTCAACATAGAAAGACACACAAAGAGTCTGTGAAACAAATGAGTGGAATAAGAGCAGCTGTGAAAATATCACCAGAGAATAAAATACATTTAGAAAGAGGGCATATCCAAGGCCAAATTTGGGAAGAGAAGAGCACATAAGAATTCATGAAACTCTTTCAGATTTTTTTAACACCTATTAACCTTGAAAATAGATGGCTTATCAGTTTCTTTTTTCCATGAAGCCTTGTCTGGGCCTGTATGATTTTCTGCTTTTATGCCCAAATTCACTATGAATTTGGACAGATCTTTTCATGTTTTGGAACTTTTCATATTGATGCAGCTTGAGAGAAAAAAAAATACACAATATCTCATTTGATGTACAAGAGAATTAAATGTACAGAATATCAGGCTATACTATTCTGTATAATATTTTGGACAACCTAAATGTTCATTAAATTTTTCGAAAGACACAATTTCTCAGTTTTTTCAAATAAATTTTTTGATTGACTCTGATGAATATATATATATATATATATATATTATACATATATATCACCTTCATGAGGTCACTGTGCAAAGCAGAAGCTTTAGGTTGATAACAGGTTTCCATTCTCCAATCAAACTCTTCAGTCCAATTTCCCACCAAAGGAGATTCAAAAACATCTTTTCTTATCCATTGCCATACAGAACTTTAACCTTTACTGCGCACAGTCACTCACTTTATCTAAGCCAACAGATGACTTTAAATGTCACAAAAAATGTTGTTGTAGTATCTAATTTGTATTAAGTCAAACGTGTTAAATCAAATGTTATCAGACAAATTACTTTTTACCAGCACTGTATTTTTAGGATATTGTAATTTATCTCTTCTGTCCTTATTGCTTATGGCTTGGCATCACAGCACAGTTTGCAGAATTTTACGACTAAACAGACAGAAAGCTGGCAGTCATCTTTCTGCAGCTACAATATTTATGACCAGCCTTGCAAGAAAGCAACCTGCGACCTGTCTTTGAAATCAAGACTTTCGTGCCACTGACATCTGCTGGCTGCTGTGTAACACTGCCATTACCATGACTAAATAATTAACTGCATGTGTAAGGATCTAAAACGGGACAAATCACCCCCCTCTCTGAGTTCTTATTACCTAGCAGGGCAGAGTTCCAGGTCTTTACAGAGAGAGAAAGCCACCAGACACATGGCTCTGACATCTCATGGATTATTCATTTAGAACTGAGTTAAAGGCATCTTCTGCAGTTTTGAGTACCTTACATTTCCTAATGTAAGTCTTTAAAATTCTGATATGCTGCAATGCTGCACTAATTATTTCAGTGTGCCACTAAAATTGATAGGGTATGATTTCAGTTTTGGGAGTAGATCATGAAAACACACGTCCCTCATCATGTTCATGCTGATTATACGAGATCCCAAAGGGCTGCTGAGGTGTTTGGTTGTTTTTCCCCTTGGAGGAAGTGCCACTCGGCTCCGAGGGCTAGCCATTTCCAGTTTGACCCAGACCCAGATGCACAAATCAATATATGCACACACACAACATTGCACACACAAAAGTCGCTAAAGCCTAGCCAGCTGCACACCAAGACACAAAGAGCAAACAGTGTTTCTGCTGGGACGGGGTGCACCTCCACCACCGACACACTCCTCCGGGACCAGGCACAGAGGCCTCTTGTGCTCCCTGTTTGGGCTGGGTTTGGCTGGGCTTTGAGCTGGGGAATGCAGAGGCAGGAGATAGGGCTGGTAGAGGAGAGCGGTCAGGATAGGGGGTGCAGAATCCTGTCGGGGGTTTCATTTCAAAGATATATAAACAAGTCCCGAAGCCACACTGCTCTTAGTTGGGTTACAGAGGGCAGAAGTGCTGATTCTGGCATGCATGAATTTGTGAATGTGCATACCTGTGTTTGTGTGTGTGTGTGTGTGTGTGTGTGTTTGCCCCCATGGGTCTGTGTGTGTTATGTGTACAAAAGTAATTTACATAGATGGACAAGCATGCGTACACTCTTTCACACATGCACATTTAGACTTAGACTCCTTATTCAAATCATACTCTGACTGACTCCTATTAAAATTTGATACAGGTAAACACAGACTTGGATTAGAAAATCACTTTATTCACTCACCGTTCAACTCACAAACTCACATTATAACTCAATTTAGATTCTCATTCAATTCTCAGACCTAACATTTTGGTAACAATAGTTGGACCCCTGGTGCATGAGGTCTCACTTATGCAGAACTCTCAAAACAGATTCACGGTATATTTTCCTCTTGCTTTTAAACTTGAATTATATCAAAATAAAGTCAGACTTATAATTCATAGACTGCCACTTTGGCCAGGTATAGGATAATAAGAATAAGAAGAATATTAATTCGCAGGCGAACATTTTTTTCAGCCTATAGAGAGCCATTTTATCTACTTTTGTTCTACACTGTGACACCATTACCCAGAAATCTTTTCTACTCCGCCATGCAAATTCAATTTCTCCGAAAGCTTTCTTCTCAGCCTGGTAAAGCCATGGCATCCTCCTGCTGCTATCATGGGTTTCCCACAGAGGAGTTGTCAGTAGTTGTGACAGTCTTGTGTAAAAGTAGGTGCCACCGGGTCTCTGCTTATCTAAGAGTGTGTCTCCTGTCTCACATGTGTGTATTGAGATAGAGGCTGGGGGAGAGGTTCTATCTCATCCCAGGAAAGACCTCTGAGAGACCTTGATGCACTCTGCACTTTCATCCTCCAACTCCTCTTCTTCGTCACTGTGACTCTTTCTCCATCCTGTCCTCCTGCTCTCTTTGACTCAGTGGGTCGAACACAGTTTATCTGCATTCATACCATATTTGTCAAAAAGCCAGCACAAAATACAACCACACCCAATGACAGAAGTGAATCTTCCTCATGGGCACAGCATACCCTTGGAAACGTGCAGGGTGCAGTTGTTTTCTGAGCTTTGGCAAATGTCTCTCTCCCTCTAATTTTTTTTTTCAAACTGATACGATCAGGCAAATGACCACTGATGATCTTTTCTCACTGTAAAAGTAATTATGTGAGATCATCATATTGTACTATCACCCCCATTGTTAAACAAGACTAGCAAGTCTTGTGACCTGAACTGTTGGCGTTCTTCAGTGCTGTCTGAGCACAATACAAACACCCAACAGCTAAAACAACAGGGTTTTTCGAAGATGTTTATAAGATATGGAATGTTAAAGGACCATGGCGACGTTGTGGGGGGAAATACCTTTTGACTTACCCAGACTGAGACAAGATGTTCGATACCATTGTCACCTCTGTACGTCCACTGATTTGGATCCTATGGGTAGCATTTCCTGTTATCTTAGCATAAACACTTGAAGTCTACAGGAGTCATTAGCCTAGCTCCACCAAAGTGAAAAAAATAAACCTTGCAGCAACCCCAAAGCTGTCTTATTTACACAGTGTATCATGTGTATTTGGAAATTTTTTGTAGAAATTAGATGGTAGGAACTATAACCACTGAACACATTCTGGCTGTGTTCAGTGTTTATAGTTCCAACTGTCTAACTTCTCCTAAAATGGCTCTCTGTTTTTTTTTTTTGTTTTTTTTTCTAAGTTCCAAGACATGTTTATTGTGTAAATAAGACAGCTTCGGAGTTGCTGTAAGGCTTATTTTTTCACTTTGGCGGAGCCACGCTAATGACTCCTGTAGACTTCAAGCCTTTATGCTAAGCTAAAATGAAATCCTACTCATAGGAACAAGTGGACGTACAGAGGTGAAAATGGTGTTGAACATTTTGTCTCAGTCTGGGTTAGTTGGTAAAAAGGTATTTTGCCCACAACGTTGGAGTACTCCTTTAATGGACCAGTGAGGGGAAACTTATTGCTTCTGTCCTGTCTTAACTCCAGCTAGCTCTCCTGTCTGTCAGACTTCAGACCCTCAGACAGATGTAGCATGAAATGTTCCTTCTTACCCTTGGTAGTTTGGCCTTAAACTCAGCTCACGTTGATTATAGTGCCTATTAACCCCGTCCAGAATCAGCAGACTACACAGAGGCAGCATTTTGAAGAAGCCACATTTGAGTGTGCCGCCCAGAGTGCATGTGGTGTAAACAACATTCAGTGTGTGTGTGTCTGTATGTGCGTGCATGCACGTGTGTGTGTGTGTGTGTGTGTGTACTCACTGCTCCGGTCGGGGTGGGCAGTGGCGGGGTAGTTAGAAGGCAGGGGGCAGGGTGGAGTAGAGAGCAGACCTGGTTTTAGAAAGCTGCTTCTGTTTTGGCTCTTACAAAGTATGATTCAGCCTATTAAGAAGTGATGCACCACTTAATTGAAACCCTGGCTAGTCTGTGTGGCAGCGGAAATACAGAGGTTGCTGAATATTGTGTGCTTGCTGGGTATTGTTTGAAGGGAAAATTGCGAGTCAAATAAAAAGATACAAGACATACAAATACAAAAAT
The DNA here is from genome assembly GCA_900302615.1 of Holocentrus rufus. Taxonomy (NCBI): domain Eukaryota; kingdom Metazoa; phylum Chordata; class Actinopteri; order Holocentriformes; family Holocentridae; genus Holocentrus; species Holocentrus rufus. Next base: position 8,421 of record OMLF01042183.1, on the reverse strand, counting down.
AATACATTCTTACAATTTACTTGAGCTCCCATTATAGATATCAGGAATTATCAATGATGCTAAATGCCAGTCATTTATAGAGGTGCGGCTGCCACGGCTGCAGATTAAAGTCTCGGTGTTGGGCAAGCCTGTGTTCATGTCATTAAAATAAATCTCCTGAACCCCACCCTGAACTAGCACAAAGACCCCCTGTCCACACTCACTGCATGTGTGTGTGTGTGTGCGTGTGTGTGTGTGTGTGTGTTCTTTAAGTTGGTGCGCTTGGTGGTAAGTCAGCACATTTTACCGCTAGAAAAAAAAGGTACACCTTCATTAGAAAAAGACAATTTTTTGGCAAAAAGAACAATTGAGGCTTCATGAATTCAGGTGACTTTAAACAGTTCCAATCTCAAATCAGAAAAAAAAACTAGATTGTGTGAACTATAATCTGTAAAATAGAAATGAATGGTTTATGATTACACCTGTAAAATAATATTTTCATAGGTTTGTCTCATTATCCAGGGTTCCCACAGTGATGGAAAACTTGGGAAACTCATGGATTTTTAAAATCTAATTTTCCAGGCCTGAAAAAATCATTGAAACTTTTGGAAAAGCCATGGAATTAAATTGTTGTCTGTAATGAAATTACTTACAGTAATCTTCCATGGATAATCTTCCAGGTAATGTTTTAATGTGCAAGTCCGAATTTCTATAGCTGTTGGCGTAATGTAATATGTGTCGATGCATGACTGCTTTATGCAGGTCATGTACTTATAGGCTGTGAGTGAGTTTTGCAATTTTTTCTGTGACAATTTGTGGGAATCCTGATTATCCAACTCAAACTGTTTATTTGGGCTGAATTTCATTATGTTGACCACAAAGATTTATGCCCACGTACAAAGTTCTCGTACATCACCTCCTCACGGTTTGCAGGCCGACAAGCCGATCGCTGACCTTTTCAACTCTTGCACAATTACTTTAACCTTCTGCTGGGAAAGCTCGCTGACCGCAACAAAGGTCCAGTTAATGGTGCAATCTTAACGACTTGAGGGGGAGCAATGCGCATGGCGCGCTGGGCGGCTTATCTTTTACACCCAAGTTGTGTTGACTGTAGGACAGAGCTCTGGATTCTCATTATTCGCTGGGCATTACATTGTTATGCAGTGCTGTGGTGTGGTGTACTAATGCAACCACAGACATGGCCTGGATCAAAGCAGCCTGAAAGCAAATAAGTGCAGAAATATATATACTGTAAATAACAAATACTATCTTCCATGCATTAATAATCATGCTTTGATGACAGTATACAATGTGTCAAACCACTCTTATACTATATGCGTGTTTTCTTTTACATTTTTTGACAGCTTTATTCATTGACAACCATCACCCCACGCTTGTCTGTTAAAAAATATGCTCTCAATAAATAAAGTATTTTTTATTGGAGATATTTGTGGTTGCTAAATAGACAGTTTGTTTTGAATGGGCTGTTGCTCAATGGTGAGAGAGTCATCCAGTCTGAGTTTACACAAGCCCCCAGAGGAAGACATAATGAGTCTTCCCCATCCCAGATTAAAAGTAACACATTTCTTTTTCCCATTTTGTTTTTGACTTGTGAACATTTTACCATTTCTTTTTGTTATGGCCTGAGTGTCCTCGAGCTGCTGCTGAAGTTGCTGTTTAGTGTTGAACAGAGTGTTAATATGCTTGATTGACTTCAGCCACATGCAATATCCCCTGAAGCTGGATATAAGAGATGTGATGAATGGAGAGAGAGAGAGAGAGAGAGAGAGAGAGAGAGAGAGAGAGAGAGAGAGAATTCAAAGGCACTATGCACACACATACACACACACATATACACACACACACACACAAACGTAGAGATGCCACAGGTTAAATGCTCACCATTCTCAATCCTATTACGATTTTCACTATAGGCTATCGGAGAATTCGACCACTTCAGGTAAAGCAGACTGCTTTCTTGTAACTAGCTGTAATTGGCAGCTACACACACACACACACAACACACACACACACACACACACTTGGCAGCAAAGGCCTTAACAAATAACATCTGGACTTGGTTGTCTACCTTTCTGCTGAACAAAAGGCAAAGAGGGCCGGCAACAACAACAACAACAACAGATTACCGACAAACGCCCGCTGTTGCTTCTTGGCATTTCAGCGGCGGTCGCAAACACAACCAGACCACGGTGATTGACCACATGGAGAGGATTGCTTCTAACTTCTGAAGAACAACATCCCATCAGAGATAAAGGGGGTAATTGTTGAATCAGGGGAGCGGGAGGAGGACGACGAAGAGGAGGAGGGTGGGAGGGCCTGAGGGTGTCATTTTGAAAAGCGGCCTTGCGTGAAAGAGGCGGACGAGGAGCGCTCCAATCTGCACACACTCGCTCGTCTCTGTTTGATACGTGCGCTGCCTAGCTGCCATGTGCGTCATGGAGGTATAATTCATAGAACATTACCTTCCATTATATGTTCAGAGGGGCGATAAATAGTTTTATAATTTGATAGAAGTGCGTCGAGGCAAATTGATAGCAGTTGCTGTCGGAGGGCTTTGCACGCTGAGGGCAGATTTTGCCAAAGGGAAATACGTCAATAAAGGGATGACACAGTTTGAGCGAAGGCGGACGCAACGGACAATCAATTATGCAACGGCAGTGCAGACCAAAGGCGAGCCTGTCAGTGGGATCCCTGTAAACAACGATACAGGGACAACAAAACAGCATGCCGGTCCAAATCTCTATGCTGTTACGGAGGTCGAGATTTTCTCTTCTCTCAGCAATTCCGTTTGCTTCTCCCATCAGTCGTTTTCCACAAATCACTTTAATTGAGCGCTCCTCCAACTGTACATGTAGACTGCGCTTTTCTTTCTTTCCTTTTCTTTCCCTCTTCCTTCCTTCCATTCTTCCTCCTAAACTCTTGGTTCAGACTCCTGGACCTGTTGTTCGTGTTGCTGCCACCAGTATTCCCCCATTTCCACCACTGGATGTACGACATTGCCATAAACGATCAGTCATGGACAAAATACTGTTCCACTGCCTACACTATAATAAATAAAGAGGAAAAGAAAAAAGGTAATTCTGGTTGTTTTCAGGTATAAAATCCCAAAATGAATGACAATCCACATAAGCTATGATGTTCATATTGCATACTCCAAAGGCAGGTGACTGTAGCCCACTGCACTGGTGCTTGGCTGCAGTTGTATACTAGAATGACACATTGATGCCGCACCGATGGCAAGGAAATGTGAGTCATTCAGTGGAATCAGAGGGTAAGATTCAGGACCATTTGAGAGGACTGGCCTTGTCTTCAGCGGCGTAATGGTGGCCTTGTGGAGCTGAATGGATACTGCCAGGGTTAGGGTTCAGTTGGTGTAATCAGAGATAATGGAGCAAGATGGAAAATACTGAACATGCGATTCCAGCCTATAGAAATCCTTGTTGGCGAAAGCGGACACAGGCCTTTACTGACAATTTTATTCCGATTTCCTCTGAAGAAAACTTTCCAAGTCAAAGCTGATCATAAAATACATTTTTTAATAATACAAAAAGTACTTATTAAAAAAGATAAAGACACGGCATGAACTTTTAAAAAAATACTGATGATGGATTCCTTTTTAAATGCATCCTGGCAAAATTGCATCCCATCAATAACCAGAAGTTCTACACTGTGCTCTGGCTAGCTCGACGGCATTTCCGTGAAAGCCACTCCCTTGCTATCTGTGTGCACGCTCCTCTCATTTCATCAGGTTTCCATGTGGCCCACACTCTTAGAGAAGTACAGGCATGGGAAACACAAACATCATCGGACTTTTATAGGAGCTATCTGTTTCACTTGTCTAATAAAATCTCAACGTGTAGATTTTATGGGGTGGTAAGTGATGAGCTCCTTTCCTGCACTTCACGCAGACAAACCTCATGAATATATCCACTATACTTTCTTCTCGAGAGACATCTCTCGGTGGCTTTGCAACAAAGGGTGTAGCGGAGGGTAAACCCACATACCCCTCATACCTTTCTACCTGAGGAGCCCCCATTTCAGGCAGAAATAAATCTTTATGATCTAAACTCAAAGTATACATCATAATACAATGAGCAGTATCAAACTGATAACAAAAAAAAAGAACTGACTGTTGTATGTTTCACATTCAACACACTTTCTGAATAAATGCAAAATTTTGTCTCAAAAGCTATTATTGCCAATGTACTGCAATATATTGATACATATTGTCTGGGAAAAAATATGGTTTGAAGAAATTCGTACTTTTTTTACAAATAAGCTCTTCATATGTAGCCTATATAAATATTTAAAACCGGTACAGTCTATCTTTAGCTTCCTTCTGCTTTCATCACATGGGGAACAACTAGTCTTACAAAATATTTGCTGACTTAAGTAATGAAGCAGTCACATGGGAGCTAAAGAAATATTTGCATCTCATTCACACCCATTTAAAACCCCGCAAGGAAAAAATGCTTACTTCTGGTGGCAAATTAATTTCACCCCTCGCCTATGCGCCATGTTCAATCTGGCTGAACTTTGTCCCTCAAATTTGCATGATTAACCAAGATGTTCAACCAATGAGAGGTCATGCAGGACTGATCAAGTTCAAAATGGAGGAAACTTTGATTATTGCGTTGCAGGATGCAACCACAACCTCTTCTTCTTGGCTGCAATTGCCTTCCTACTTCTCTGAACAAGCAGCAAAGCCAGAGCCTTCTTTTGATGTAAGGTGAGTTGCAAGTTGACACAACACACCACTAGCCATAAATGCTACTAGCGAAAATGCTAATCCCTAGAATGCTAATGTCTAGCCTAGAAATGTAAATTAACCTTCCGGTCCCACCTCTTCGCAGCAAAGTCAGTGTCAGTGTGCAAGTAAATTCTGCCCTGTGAAATCCAGTGTGACCGCCCCATAAAATGCGCCAAAAATTACTGCTGAACCTATTAGCTAACGTAAGACGGGAATCACATGTGGTACTGCAATAGCCACATTTGAGGTACTTTTTTGTTTTTTTGTCTGTGTGCTTAGCTGCATGACTATCCTACATAGAGCACTACAAATAAGAGTCAGAATCAAGTTAAATAAATGGATGGGAATTTGTCCTGGTGGCACTGTTACACATTTACAGCTTATAAAGTATGAAAGGACTTGCTAATGCATGCACTACAAACACAGTGATACAAAAACAGTAAAAATGTAGGTTTAAGCCAAATGTTTATCTTGCAGCCAGACCAGAGAGCAGTAAAAGGAGCAGGAAAAGAGAACAGAAATGGCTTATGTTTTTCTACATTGGTTACGACTTGCAAAAGGTAAAGCAAAAGGACAGCGTTAATTAAACTTCGCTGCTTCACCTGTCACCTGTTTGTGTCTAAAACACAAAAGCTGCTTCTCAAAGTCTAGGCCGCAGGTGAGGTAGGCAGCATTTCTCAGTTGCTATGTCATTGAAGGTTGCTCCACTCGGAAGGATCCTTTGATACAGCTGAAAATGCAGCTTCATCCGGTGGTTTTCCAAGGACAGGTAAGATGTATCCCATAAGTCAATTGGATGAAAAAATGCTGCTGCCTTGGTGGAATTTGTCCTTACATTTAAGTTAAAATGCATCCTATGATGTGACATTTGTCTACTCTTTCTCGATCTTTTGAAAGCCCTTAAAGAATAAGGCAAAAGAGTGGCTTTTCCATTTAACGCTGCAGGTATGAGAGCATGATATCAACACTGACATTCGTAGCCTTCACAGTGCAATGCTTTGAGACTTTGAAAACAGAAAAAAAAAACAGATAAAACACCAATTCACCTGCCTGGAACTGCCTCAGCATACCCATTTAATTAACACTTAACGAGATCCACATTAGCAGACAACTGACCGAGTTCATGGGAGTGAATTTAGTCGATTGAACTCGGTGATTTTCTGAGTGCAGTGGCTCAGTGGTCAACTTACCTGTTAGAGACGAGAACAGACACTAAAAAACATGCATGCTTTTGTGTACAATAGATTGAGTAACAGTAGGCAACTAAGATTAGACTAAAAGATTGACCTTTACTGAAAAGTTCCTACTAGTGTTTATTATAAGGCCTCTAGATTCATATCTTAAAAATGAAATATCATTAACTTTATATTTTTGGAACTATTTCAAATGAACAAACCCTAATTCACCTGTTGTGGAGGGATTTTTAGCCATACACAGTCTCACTCAGCACATTAACTTGCAATGGAAACAGGGAAACTAATCCTTCATTGTTCAAAGCAGTGTCTTTGAATGATTTCTATATCACTATCACCGAATCACTACACTGATGTGCTCGTCTATTAATGGCAAAGCAGACTAAAATTCCTGTAACATCAAGGACATAAATAGATGCACAAACTTATTTTCTCTTTTCTGTTCTCTCTGCATTGATCTGCACAGCACCCTCACTGCTCCTCCACTGAATGACACACATGACAGGCTTTCACTTTCAAACTCTGTCAGCCTGTCTCGATGCGGGCTGGTTAGAGTCTGAGTATGAGAGTATGAATGGCGTCATGTATTTTGACACACATACTGCCTCAACAACCTGACCTTGCCACTGTCCGGCAGGTGAAATGTTTCTGTGTGAGTGTGTGTTTGTGTATGAGATCATTCCTTTATCCGGATGCCCGACAGACAAGGTGAGACTCCGACAGGACAGCATTCCTGGGTGATGAGGCGTCGTCTCTTTCACCTCAGGGAGACACTGAGCCCCTACATAGAGGTTTGAAACACGTCCTCTCTAGCAACACAAGTTATCAAAAGGGTAACTGTTAAGGATCATTTAGCAAATGTTATTCACTCTATAGGCAATCAACCTGCTTAGCTGGAACACTTTCAGTTAACCCTCTGAACCCTAAGCAAGTGATTTTGTTGAAATAGCAGCATGACAGAAGTGTTCAGCGCACATGATTACCTCAAGGGCTGTCAGAAATTTGAAAATCCAATGATATTTTCTATTTTTACAGTTTCTGGTATATATATATACACAACCATAAACCATCTAATAATTAGTCAAGCAACCTTGCCCTTCTTTGTACTATGATGCCTAGCAACAAACAATTTCATTTGTCAAAGAAAGAAAGAAAAAGAGAAATATTTCATGGCGGATACAGTAATGTTAGCCCACTTTTCTTACTAGCTAACATTAGTGACTGGACTGTAAGAAAACAGTTCATAGCATCTTACATACGCACAAAGATGATATGTTTTAATATGTTGTCTTACTACAATATATATCCAACACCATACTGGCACAGTAAACCAATAAACAACCAGTGGAAAGTTCTTCCATCTTGAGAAAACATGGAGGATTAGGAGAAACCTGCAGCTACATGTAGCCTTACAGTTCCATTTTCACAATAATACTACTTTTCCTTTATTTTATCTGCAATATACTATTTAAAGCACAGAACGATTTATACCACACTTTTACAAGACCATGGTGTTTTAGAGTGCCCAGCTATACAGGCATTTCTAAATGCTCAAGCTAAATGTGGCTAAATGTTGTTGCTCTCACATTGTGGTAAAAAGAAAGCAGTGTCAGCTCAGAGGAAGTGACTGGGGCTAAGAGAAAGCCCAGTCTGCGTGCTGTTGGGTCCACATATTTTGGTCACCTGTGTGTATGGGTGTATGTAGATGTATGTGTGTGTGAACTAGAGAGGTGAGTAATGTGTTTATTGATTGGGTTCCATGTTCCACTGACCCCTGAGCAAACCCTGCCCTTATTGGATGATCAAAGCTGTTACATCACTGGATTGCTCGCAGATCAGGGGATGTTTGTTTTCACAGTGAGCCTGGTCCAGCCGGGTGGTGCCCTGACTTAAAGCAGACTTCCCATTCATGAACTTTCCACACATCTGCTGGGAAGTCTGTGTGTGTATGTGAGTGTGTGTATGTGCATGTGTGTGCTCTTGCACTATGATCTCACCTTGTGTGCCTGAAGCTTATTATGGGAGAGATTAGCGCACAAACAAGCTGTTGTCAACTTCGGATCTAGCCTAGCCCTGGATGTTATAATGGTCAGCTGTATGATGAAGTCAGCGTATGTACAGTTATCTAACATTACATAATCGGCAACATGAAACGGCACAACTGTACAGTTGCCAATGAGGAAAGTTTATGTGCTGTGTGTAAACAACACAGATCTCAGGATGTTTTGTTATTCTGACATCTGTTTCTGATGAGCCTTCAGAAAGTATAGCCCAGATACTTGATCTTTACATGTATATATAGTGTATATATGGATATATCTTTATCCACACACGCACCACACACACACACATACATACACACACACAAACACACACAAACACACAAAAACACTTTGGCTTCTTCCCCAATGATCAGTAGTTCTTTTCCCGTAAATGGGTGCTCTGTTTTCACTGTCCTTCTGGAATTTATCATGCAAC
>OMLF01042181.1:0-10056 GCA_900302615.1 Holocentrus rufus | reverse complement strand
AGTTTTATAAAATAAATATACTCACAGATTAAAAGTGTGCTTTTGCAATGCTTTTTCAACATTTCACAGCTATTTTTAGATACAGAATATATGTTTATGATTATCCAGTACTCAATATAACTGAGTCTTCATCCCAGTCATCTGGTATTTGTGTGTGTGTGTGTGTGTCCTATAGGAACAATACTTCTCCAACCTTGGGTATTTTCTTAAGTACGTTCAGCACACAGTGCGTGCCCATAATAGCCCGCCCAAGGCCAGTGTGGGCTGGGTAAATACAGCATGACGGAGTTTTGCACTGAAGAGCCCATTTAAAAAGTCAGCATGAGAGCTCTTTAGATGGATTATTTTACGCTTATCATCTAACAAAGGATTCTTATGATCTTTTTCAATATGTACCTGTTTCATGATCTTACAGTTTCATGCACTCAAACCAGTGAGCCGGCCAATACAAGCACAGTCTGGCACTGACAAACTTTACTGGGTTTTGACTCGTTTTTTTAGCATGATGCTTTGTGGCCAACTCGGTCTCAAGAGACTATCTTGATAAAATAAAGGCTAAATTAAAAACAACATTAAGGGAGAGAAAATGTTTTCTCATTATCACTCTCAATCCATGTTTCCCAGTCAGTCTTTAGACTCAAACAGGCAAACTCTCTAACCTTTTACTAAAGAATTTGTTTCCCAGGGAGTTGAGGATAACATTTTTCCCCTCTTTGTAGCAATAACTCCTGGTTGACTCTGGCTCAGACATGGTATTTATGGCTTTTGTTGTTACATCATGTCACTACCTTATTCTTTTTTGCTTCATTCGTTGGCTTCAGCTGTTTTTCTAACCCTGATCCCCGCTGTGAGAGGAAGGACGTCTTCACACGATCAGACAGTGTGTCACAACCTGCAATTTAGGATGAGTTCAAAGACAAGAATTCTTATACAGCTTCCTCAGAGCTGTAGTGATACTTTTCCCACAATAGATTCACAATATTACACATACAGGACGGTCACTGAATAAGAGCGAACAGACGCAGCCTGGATAACAGATAAATATAGACAGAGGACTGCTGCCTCTGATGCTGGGCCTGAAAGCTCAGAGGTGTCTGTCTGAGTGGGCGATAGTGCATGAGTACACAACATATTTTGTCTGCAATCAAGGACAACACAGCGGCTAATTATAGCGTACCGGAGGAAATGACTTACAGCTTCTGAGAGGTTGTTTCTACACTTCCACACGCATTACTGGGGGGGTAAATTTAGAAACTCCTCCCCGTCACCGGGGGGAGGAGGAGGCCAGAAGAACTGCGCAATGTTTCTGTAGATGCTCTTTGTCGGTCAAGCCAGAGATGTTCCTCAGCCTCGTGTTTTTCATCCATTCATTGAATCTCAGAGCCAAAGCATGAGTGCAAATTGTCATGGATATAACAGAAAATTGTGCTTAAGATTGCATGCTCATTCAATGAGAATCAATAGAGATGGTCTGTATCACCATTCAAAGTTAGTGGATGAATATCTTTGAACATGAAAGCTGCCCTCACTGTTCAACAGATGTCAGTGTTGCTCCTGTTTCCATAAGTCCCATAGACTTAGCTGATAACTGAGCAACAGGGACCTCTGCTGGTACAATGGTGTATGTACCATTTTTTTTCTTACATGGATGAACATATTGTTTTTCAGTATAGGTCAGAGGACTAGGCAATGGATAATATCCACAAATGAGCTGAATGTCACAGTTGTGTTGGAGGTTAATTTAAATCATTTTGCATATGGCATTTATATTCTGGTTCAGGGATTTTGTGTGGAGCAAAGAGACGGCACATCTTCTCCTGCAGGAACTCAGTCTAATTTCCTCTGGAATGGACAAACAGGCCGAGGGCGAAGCTCAGTGTTAGGAAATAACTTGGCATTCACAAACAGACATCAGCACTCTCCAAAAGATACGCAGCCTGTCAGCCAGCCAGCCAGCCGGACTGAGGCAGACAGACAGATGGACAGACAGACAAACAAACAGAAAAGACAGACAGGCAAACAGACAGAGAGACAGACAAATATCCCTCCACCCACACACACTCAATTACAGAGTAAACATGTAATGTACAGTATGTCCATGGTGAGTGTTTGGAGCACTGAGAGGTTTGTGTAGAATAATAACATTGCTCAATTTGTGATATTGATTTGGGTGAACATGCTGCTCTGGACTCCTGCACAGGTTTGTATACAGATGTAATCCCTGAATATGTCTGTACTATGAAAAAGATTTATTTGCCACATACACATTCATACAGGTATAAAGAGAACCCGACTGTGCAAGAAAAAGGACAATAACAATAAAGAATGAAAATAAAGCAATAATAGTGCTCAACCACTGTGAAAAAAATAATAAAAAATAAAACTACAGAAAGCTCTTATCAAATAAACCTGCTTTTTTTTCTTATCATAATACATCAGCCGACTGAAAATCATTATCTGACTTCATTTAACCTCTGACTCCCACCACTAACGGGTAGTAACGCTCTGTCACAGGCCGTCAAGCAGATGCAGTGGAGCATTCTTGGTATGTTGTGTCAGTACGGGCTACACATTAATTTTACGCTCCATGATCCACATGGTATTTGGCATTTGTATTAATGTGTTAACATGAATCAGACGGGCTAATAGTGCCTTCTGGTAACATACATGTACGTACTAAATCTATCATCCTCACACATCTAATTACATTAGCAGAGCGTAGTTGTCAAACAACTCTCTCTCTCTCTCTTTCTCTCTCTCTCTCACACACACACACACACACACACATACACACACAAAATTACTGAACTGATAGAAAAGCTTGGTTTACTGGCAGACTTGCACCAGCTTTATCTGATGCTCTTGTCATACGCCCCTAACTTTTAACGGCTGCTCATGCGAGCCTGTCACTCACTGGCTGGCAGTCAAGATTGACTTCTGTGATACACGACCAATCTAGACATAAATGAATCCCAGGGAAGTAAACTGCTTCATGAAAATTCAGAAACAGGAAGGGAAGAATATACGTATTAGGAAGAGAATGTTTTTGTTTCTGAATTTTTTGAGGAAGAGGTCAGCTGTCTTCGAAATATCACACGCCATATACTGTCAGGCTGAAATAAAACTCAAGAAGCATAAATTGGCTTGTCACATTGACTAGAGGATTGTTCTGATGAAACCTCTGGGTCTAGACTAATTTCTGCTGCATCAAAGAAAAAGAAAAAAAACTGCCTCTGGAGGTTTTCTAATCCATTTTAAAGCTCCACTTTCAATAATAATTAAATGTGGTTGCTGTGAGATGTGGTGTTATTACATTAACATTAGATTGAGCTCTAACTGTAGACAATATTGCACGCCACTAACACAGGCTGATTACCAGCCATTAGATCTAATTGAGCAAACACGAGGAAACACAAATAATATAATGATGACACCAACATGGGCAGGCCAGAATAGAGAACTTGGCAGTTGTTAAACAACGCCCAAGGATGACTGTCTGCTTCATTATCTGGCAGGTAAAGGTTGGAAGGTGCATGAGCCAAAGTCTGCAGCAGCAGAGGGTGATGGGAAGTTCTGCTGGAGCCTCTGGGCAAAGAATGTAAGCAACGCTCCTATCAACCCGTCAATCTGACCTGCCAGCACAGGATACGCTGCTGGGTCCGCAGAAAGTTCCCCCGCCTCACAAACACACTTCATTTACCTGTGTGCTGCATCTGTGAGTCTCTGTGTATGTGGATATATCTGTGTGTGTGTGTGTGTGTGTGTGTGTTTATGTGTGTGTGTATTGCAGCCTGGCAACCATGTTTTGAGTCAGCTGTTCAATCATGCTTTGGGATTAGTTTATATTTGTTTTTTAGACTTTAACTTGTTTCTCAGATTGGCAGCTCACTGATAGAGCCTATTTATGGCAGACTGGATCACTGAAGAAACAGACTGAAGTTACATGATGTCTCTCATCATGCACCAGCACTGTGATATAGGACAGCCTGCATTACCCATCTTATGCAGTTTCAAAGTTAAAAAAAAAACCAAACAAAAAAAAAAAACAGTCGAGACAGATGCAGTTTTGATGCAGCCTAGACTAGACTAATTTATCCGAATATGATCTTTATCTTGATAATCACGAGTGTTTGTTTAGCCATCAGTCTGAGAGCTCTGACCTGCCCACAGGGGGCATCGCAGACCTCGTTTAATGACCATTAAATGAACATGAGCCGTTTTTATATCATCTCACTCTGATCTGGACTCTCATAGACCACGGCTGAATATTATGAACAGTCAGGCTCTGAACCATGCAGTGATCAGTCTGTGTAGTATTATCATAAGTGACACTAGATAAAGCAATCAGTGATCCATCTCTTTATCTCCGGCAGGAAATGTGGTGGAGGCAGCATCACCCATCCATCAATCAGTGTCAGCGGTGTGTCAGGTCGGTGCGTGGGACTGTCAGTGTCTGCAATCCATCTCAGGGTTAGTGGTGTGATGAGCACCTCCCATTGGCTGATCCTCCTCCTCTGTCTCAGGTGTGTAAGGGGAGGGGGAAGGAGCAACAAGCTCCGTGCCAGTAACTACGAACAAAAGTTTTTTGTCTGTAAAAATTGGAGATGACAGACTTGAGTCCAGGTGTGTCATCAGTGGACAATTTGTCAGTCACGTGTTTCCCCAACCAGTCGTCTTTATATCTTAACGGTTTTAAGCCGCACAAGTCTGAGCTTTGGCAGTAAAATTCTTGAGAGAGGTCCAAACCCACCTGACAAATAAAAATGTAGACACCTTGATAAACTGCCATGCTGTGTGCAGCAGTCTCAAATGCGCTTCAGACACAGGAATGCTTGGAACTCAGTTGTAATGGAAGCTTTCATTCTGAACAATACACACTTTGACACTGTCAGTAATAAAACTACACATGTTGCTTTGTTGTATCCATTTATTAAAACACCACTGCAGTTTAAGAGGTTATTTGCAGGAAAAAAGTCATACATAACTGACAAATAAGCACTCACGGATGAGTTGGTCCAACAATGAGAGCCATGTAGACTCAAAAATCAAATTACATACATATTTCATGTTTGAGTCTGAAGGGTCTTCACTTCAATCAACCATTGGCAATTTTGCATAGTGCACCTTTAAAAGGAGAAAAGGAGACAGAGCCATTATTGTATTGTTCATTTACACTGAAATGGCTTGGTATAGCAATTAGAAACAGATACTAAAAGGATACATTTTATTATTTTTCCATTAGATTGCATTATTTATGAGACATAAATTCATAATTATTACCATTCTTGAATGTATTGTATCTGATGAAAAGGAAGCACTGGAATAATACAAAAAACAAGAACTGAATTACATTAAAGAGCCTGTCAGAGTAATATGGAAAAGACATAATTCACATACATTGAGTACAATAAGATTAAAGGGCAGTTAACTGCTGTGTGTGACGGGCAGAGTAATTTGGACCCTGATGGAGCCAGTCAGAGGGAGATGTATGAGGTTAAATACTTTACTAAAAGTCAAAGAAAAATGATGCAAGCAAACAAAGCAGACAAGGCTCAGGCAAGGCAGGGTTACAGATAAACAGTACAGACAAACAGGCAGGGCAGAGTTCAGGTAACTGACAGACAGACCCAGAGACACAGACTGCAAGAAAGCTAGAGAGCATAGTAGGGGTTTTATGCAGATCAACATGTAAATTGCACGCAGTTAATGTTGCATGCAAATAATGTGTTAATTTTTTTAAACTGCATTGATTATGTTGTTTTCCTCCTATGAGAGCAGCCATAGTTGAGTAAACAAGCAGCAGTGTGCGCTGTTCACCACTGTGTAGCAAACTCTCAGACTGTGACTGATTGGCTGTGATAACGAATGGTTCTTTTCCCTTTAAAAGACTCCCAGACGGCTCAGTTTACAAATCAACAGCAACACGTGCTTTGTGTCAAGTGGAATTTAAAGCTTTAAAGTTTTTTCCTGGTTATGAAACAGTCTGGATTTAATACTGATGCTTCTGTATGACCTATGTAAGCACAAGAGACTATCAGCAAGAATATTGGCTTTTTCTATACAGTTATTCTAAATGCCACAGGGTCAAATTCCCTGCAAAATCAGATGAAATCAACAATTTATAACACGCAAACCTGTCATCAACCATACAGTACAACAGGTTGTGACATCACCTGTCACCAAAGACCAGGCACTCTACTTTTCACCATTAGTGCTCAGACTCCAAGCAGATTTGGGTTACAGGGGGTTAGTTATTCTTTAATACAGTTCAAGTTGAAAAGCTCCTACAAAAGTCCAGTCCTGGGAGCCAGGAGAGGATGGAAGATGTTCTGGACAGCAGGCTGCCTCCCTAAGAGCCATCCTCTCTATGAGCTCTCCAGGTGAAACTGGGCCTGCCTAGTCTTGTTTGCAGAAAATGAGTGAACAGTTCAATTTCTAGTGAAGAAATTGTGTGATATGGGGCTTCATTGCACTTGTTTTTTTATCTGAAAGAACAAATACAAAAAAATGTAATATTAATTTTTTTGTTGTGATAATTTTCTTCTTCAGGCAGCCTGATTGTTACACTTAAAAATGATATGCCATGTTAAACATGCAATTGAAAATGCAATTAAATATGATTTACAACTAAAATTTGAGATGAACCGCACTTCTAAAAATTTATTGTTTGACATATATCTCCTGCTGAGGGCTGATTAGAGATGAGGAACAGCTGGTAAAAGGAGGAGCAGCACTGGGTTGATTGCAGATGGAGCATAGGTGTGTAAATGGAAGGAAACATTGTGAAACCTCTTGGACAGTATTAGAACAGCACGACCTGGAAGACAAACACACATTACACACACACACAGGGGGAGTGCGAGATGAGGACAGAGAGGAGGACGGTAAAGTGGACAGAAAATCAACAGATCCTGCCACACTGTTTGTTTCCTCCCCAGTTCTTGTGAGAAATGTAATGAAACCCTTTTGTCAAATCAGAAGACATGAAGTTATGACATTTGACAGATAGCGATAATAACACTCTCAGAGATGCATCAGGAAAAGTGAATTATCCATATAGCACAACCATGAGCAGACGATATCAGGAGATTAGTTTAGTGCCAGCTTATTTAATTATCACAGGATTAGATACAGAGCCTCGGATTTCCCGTTGTACTTCTTATTGCCTTCACTCTGTAAACGTGTGAAAAGCGCATGGTATAAGAGGACTCTGAATTAAAGGTTCAGCCTGTAGATTAGAAAAAAAAAATCACTGAAAAATAAACATGAACAAAATGGTACAGCTTCAGCCAAACATTGTTAGTGGAATACAGCTATCTGCAGCTGCTATCAGGGCACAAACTGAATGATCCCAATGCAATTACACTGTATATTCAGAACAATTCATTGCACCATTATCCATTATGTATTGAGCAAAGCAGGATGTGCTGCCTCACTGTTATTGTGTCTCATAGTCCTACAAGGGGCTGAAATCTGCGGAGCCAGATAAGAGAGCTGGCCATGACCAACTGGACTGTCCATTCACAAATTTCTCATGAGGTCACTCAGCTGCTGGAAATTAAAAACAGGGGTGGTGGGGGCAAGAAAGAATTACTATTTGGAGGACCTCAGGATGTTTTTCTCCCTTGTCATGATAACACTGCTTGAGTTCCTTCCTTCCAAAAAAAGGAATGCTGCACTACAGTAAGTAGATCTCAAGGAAAAGGAGAGTGTCCATTTCACCGGTATCTCTTTGTGTGTGTGCTTAAGTGCAGGCGTGCGTGTGAGCGCGCACGTGTGCATTTGCATCAGAATGCATGTGTCTGCGGTGAATAATTCACTAGTGAGTGTTGTTGTGCCGGTCAAGCACAGCTGTACAGGAAGGAGACCCTCTCAGGTTATCAGTGCTCTCACCGGACACTCACACGTCACTCCCCAGCTCCACTGCAGATGTGTGTTTGCATGTGTGTGTGTGTGTGTGTGTGTGCGCGTGTGTGTGCTTTCTTTGCCTCTGGGGAGAAAATGTGGCAGGGAAACGGCGAGCAGTGACAGGGACGTGATGCAGAAGAAAATCTCACAGCTCCTTCGTGATATTTTTCCAAAAGCAAAGTCCTCGTAACAAAGAAACAAATGAAATGAAAACCACAAAACCACAAACTATCATACGATGATCACATTTGTCCTTCCAGAAACCACAGAGCAGCCTGTCAGTCATCCATCATGCACAGCTACTTAGCTAATCAGTCAAGTCTACGCAATTATTTGTATATATACAGGAGACTGATGTTGACAATTAGACTACAGTATACAGCCACATTACAGTAACTAATGATTGGTGTAAACTTATTGTCATTAGCTCTTTGACATGAACTAATGACATACCTAAATAAATAAATAAATAAATAGATGTTTAAGATTATAATTGGGGTTAAGATTAGGTTAAGGATGTTCAGAATGGATGTAAGTCGATACAATGTTCCCACAATGACAGCAAGACTGTGTGTGTGTGTGTGTGTGTGTGTGTGTGTGTGTGTTCAGCTGCTGTAAACATGGAGTTTGTACTGGAAGGGAAGGAAGAGTGATATCCTTACTCTCAAAATACAAAATGAAGCAACAGGATGTTTGGTAGATGCTCTGTGACTGGAGGAGATAACGTTTCTGTGTACAGGAGGAACGTTGCAAAAGATGTTCATCTTTTTCAGATCATTTAGTCTCTTTCTCCGTCCTGACATCCTTTTTGCTGTGAAAATCTGACAAAAATGAAGCATTCTGACAGCGGGGAGAAATAATCCCACTTTCCCCCCCAAATACAGTTTCGCTTTTTTTTTTTCTCTAGGAATTTTCCACAAGTTAAGAAAAGAAAATGATTCAAGACAATTCTTGGAACAGTGTGCTGGAACATTTGCACTGGAAACAAGTGAAATTATCTCACACCATTGGGAGATTTTATTCACTTCGGAACAAAAAGAATTAAGATTCAGAACTGCATGAAAACACTTGTTAAGATGGAAAGTTTGTTCAGTTGACAGGGACAAAATAAAGTGTGAGTAAAATGTAATGAGTGACAGGTCTTTGGGCGCAGCTCAAAAAGCAGAAAGTAGTTGCCTTTTTGTTTATCTAGTAAAAGAGCTCAATTTTTTAGTTGTCTAAACAGTGGACAAAATGTTCTTTCTTTCTTTCTTTCTTTCTTTCAACAATTCCTCAAACAACTCCCTGTGAAATTCTGGCTTTAACTTTTGACTTTTTGCAAGAGTCTATAAATTATAGGGTGAGTCCAAAACTTGACTTACAATGTTCAGAAAACAATTATGTTTAAGTGAAAAATGAGCCACAATAGCACCGTAAATATTTATTAGATTGTTATTGTCCAAATTCCTTTTATGCCACTCTAACACAAAGTCAAGAAAAAACTAAAGAAACAAGTTTTATAGCAGCTTTTACTGGCCAGTGATCTCCTCCGGAGTTTCAAACAGCTGTTAAACATGCTTTCATAGAGCAACAGCAGTTATTCTCAAGCAGTGTGCTTTCAGGATTATAAACCTGTAAAATAATGAAAAAATAATATTAGTAAACCAATAAGAACAACCAGTGCCCACAAACTTTCACATAAGGCTCTATAATCATCTACAGATGACAGTAGCTACAGGAAATTCAACGGTATAGACCCTGAAAGTACAATGTAAACAGCAGATAAAAGAGCGTCCATCTTAAAGTCCACATTCACCATCTGCAACTGGTTTTCTCCGATCCGTCTGTGGGAGCATGAAGAGGCCTTCACTGACCCTCCTAGATCCCATTTTAATGGCTTCACTGCTATCCTTCCCAAAAAAGGACGTCCTCACGGTACTAATCAAGAAGCAAGAGTGAGAGGAATTAAAAAGGTATAATGTGCTTGGAGTAAAAACATAATCAGTAAATGCTGGATAGACCAGAACTTGCTGTAGACAAGGTTCTTTCAACTCAGTTTTATCGCATGAGGTGAAATTCACATTATATACCAGCAGGTCACACCATATGTGACCTGGCTTTGGAGTTTGGCTGGAAACTAAAGGTGCTACGGGCGAGTTTGGAGAATGG
>OMLF01042179.1:0-11477 GCA_900302615.1 Holocentrus rufus | reverse complement strand
CTGCCAGGTGTGAATGTGTGTAACTGTGTGGGTGTGAAGCAGGGTGTTGCTGATAAAAAAAAAAATGTGCTCAGCAAACCAATACTTGGTAAATAAAGAAGTGAGAAAAAAAAACTACGCAAACTGAAAGTGTTTGTTAGTGTCTGAGTGGTAGAAAACAACAACAACGTAAACATAAAAATGATATAGCATCCCTGTATCCTACACACACACACACACACATTCTGTACCTGCCCGCTGATGTCCAGCTGGAATTCATAGCAATTGAGTGAAACAGGAAAAAAAGTGGAGGGCAGATCCCATGTGACCAACAGGCCTCCGTCTTTGACCAGTGCAGTGATGTTAGGGGGTGGAGACAGGACCTCTGCATCACACACACACACACACACACACACACACACAACAAATAAATAAAATAATTCACTCATATATTGATAGAATAACATCCAGTCGTGTGCTTGGGCTGGGCGAGATATTGATACTATACCAATATCATGATACGAGACTTTATATCATGCAGGATATTTAGATATTTCAGCATCATAACGTGAGTCTTGTCTTTTCCTGGTTTTAAAAGCAGCGTTACAGTAAAAACATGCATTTTTGTCATCATATCCACATTATTAATGATTCTTTACTCAAAATCTCTTGTGTGTAACTATCTTATGGAAGCACCAATAGTCATCCCCACAATATTGGTTATCCAGATATTCAGCTAAATATATCATGATATTTGATTTAGTCCATATCGCCCAGCCCCAATGTGTACATTGTACAAACAGCTGATGCCATAGAAGAGTGTATGTTGTGTTCATATTCGTTAACAGACAACAACTCTGTAGTAGTGCTCATCTCTGAGTATTACCTAGCTCGTGCATAGACTTGTATTCTTTGGTGTAGATTGTCCACTCATCGGGCAGGGACACATTGACACGGACGATTACTGATAACTTAGCGTAATCGATGCAGTCCCGACACAGGACCAGAGACCTCGACTGAACTCCCTCCTCTGACACCGGGACCTCGTCAGGCGAATATTTCGAAGACGGGAGTCCCTTTTTCTCCTCACAAATGCTGCATAAATACACAGACACAATGCAATACACACTCACAGCAACACATTTACTTTGATTCGCCACTATTGTAATTCGATTTGATATTTGTGGAAAAACTTAAAGGGCAATACCACTGACAGTGCTAGTCTAAAAAAATGCAGAGAAAACTTTGCGTGACTCCATAAAGTCTCATGAATTCTGCAGCTATAATATGAGTCGAAAACAGATTAGCATACTGTCTCTGATTCTTTGAGAGCTGCTTCCATTCACAAATACTGATCAGACCATTCTGCCATCCCATGAATAATATTTGCCTTCAAGTGTCTCCGTGCACGGCAGCAATCAGTAGAAATAGCAAAGAGTGGGTAAAAGCTTACATGACAGCGCTGGACACCTGACTGTCCGCCGATGAAGACGGGAGCGACCAGGAGCAGTTGAGAGTGTGTGTTGGGTAAAGGAGGCACGAAAAGATTTCATCCATGTCCTCAATGTCAACCGGCTCCAACTCTCCTGAAGAAATGTTATACCTCTGAACATCTTCCTGAAACAGACAGACATGGACAGACAGATGAAGGAGACTGTAATTATACTGTGAGCAGGCTCTTGTATCTTGTAATTTATGCTCTTAAATATATTTATAGATATTATGACTCTTACCGGGTCTTCTTCCTGACAGAGATGTGTACTGAGTGTTTCTGCCTCTGTCAAGAAGGAAGACGCAAATAAACACGCTGACTTCATAAAACCCATATCATACAGTCTGCACAATCAAAAGTCCAAGAATGCATGTTTCGTTAAAATAGCTTACATTCATATATTCACTCAATTTAAAGGCAGTGTCTTTTCTTACAGTGCACACAAGCCTCTCTAAGAAGTCTTTAAGATCAAAGTCACCCACCGCTTTGTGAACTCCTGTGGGCCCACAAAACCAGGAAACTGGCCCAAAACGCCGTATGGACAGGAGAGAGCTTCATAGCCAACCTAGGGTGCACACACACACACACACACACATGAACAGACATGCATAAACAGGCACACACACATGCACACAGCTAAAAATACTGGCCATTGGGTATCTGGCAGATGGTATATCACACTGAATAATATTAACTGGTATGAACATATATGGCTATTGTTGGCATGTGGCTTCTGCTCCACAGCAAGTCATTTCCTGGCTTTTCATACTTCCCCTTTAAGTTCTGAAATTAAGAGGCTGGCCGCTTGTAAGAAGTCTCAGTAGGCCTTTAAGTGCATAACAATAAAAAAGAAAAATCAGGTTTCCCTTTGCAATAATCAGTGTTGAACTGATTTTTCTGTTGTGTAGAATAGTTGAAGTACAGTTCATATTTCCACTGACAAAAGTTAGTTTTCCATTTTGTACAAATGAAAAAAAGAAAGAGAATTTTAAAAAAAAATTGAAGATCAAAGAGAAAATATATCATTGTTGCCTAGTTTTTCTGTCATACTCAACTCACTCTTCTGTCAGACCTGATACTTCCAGATAATCATGGACTATTTTGTTATTCTAGGACAAAACCTGGTTACAAATCACATTTGAAAGGTTTCCTGTAGCATTATTGTAAAGATAATTAAACATGATTACCTCCCGCTGCCGTTTCTCTCCCTCTGTCTGGACTCCGAGTGCTGTCAGTGACAAAAAGACTATGACACATTTCTGTGGGCAGGAGAAGTTTGACGTAACATAAACAGAGCATAAATTCAGGAAATCCTGCATCTCTTTTTTTCTTTCACTTCTTCCTTTCTTTCTTTCTTTCTTTCTTTCTTTCCGTCTTTCCCTTTTGTTCTTTCTATCTTTGCTTCTTAGTTTCTTTTTTATTGTTTTTTTTCTCTTTGTATATCTCTCTCTGTCCTGGTAAAATAAAGCCAATAAAAAATCTTTCTTTCTTTCTTTCTTTCTTTCTTTTTCTTTTTTCTTTCTTTCTTCTTCTTTCTCACACATACTTTCTCACACTTCCTTCCTTGGAATGCAAGTTCATTTGCATGATGTCAGAAGCTGAGTAATGCAAATGAGGAACTGGGATTTTTCAACAAATTATGATAGTGCAGACATCTAAACCTGGTCTAAACTGCAGGGACACTGGTGTGATCCCTTCTGAAACCCAAGCGGGGCTCCTGCTAAGGAAAGCAGAGCATTTGGGGGTTAATATACTTCAATTATCAATTAATTAGTTCATGAAACTATAGAAATTTTTTATTTATTACAATTATCATTTTTAATCCACAGGCTAGTCCTTAGACAGGCACCAGTCTAAGTACCAATGAATACACAGCCGTTTTCCAAGACACGGCTTATGGACCACATTTGGCTTTGGTTTATAACACCTGATAGATACTGAATATACAAGATATTAGGCTCTGAATCTTTTCATGTGTACATGTTTTATCTAACCTGCAAGTCTTTTTTTTATTGGCTGGTGAACAGTGAAGTTGAAATTAGGTTTACTGGGCTACATCTGAGGTCAACAGCTTTTTAAACTACTGTCTGTGGTGAAGTTTATTGGTGAAGGTAATACAGTAATGATGGATATAAACTTCCTCTGTCCCAAAATACCATATGCAAAACTGTTTACATGCCCACTGACATGATCTGAATCGAGAAAAACCTCACATTTATTTCAAAAAGTTGTCCTGAAGAAAATGAGATGTTGTGGCCAATCACGCCTACATATTCATGGTATCCATTTATTTATGACTACCGCGTGCAATCAGTGTAAGCAATATTTCCACTGATCAACATAAATATCTTGCAGAAATCTGTAAGTTCATCTAATTCTGTTTTAACTGGTTTCTCATGCTTCTCATTTTCAGCTTTTGCAGGATCATTTAAAGTTTGTACACATCATGTTCTGCTTATCACATAATAACTCAAAGTAGTGTTGCAGTTGATTCTTCTGGGAAATATGAAGGAGCCTCTATATAAAATACATACATATATATTTATGCAAAAACAAATACACATGATCCATTGTTGTCCATTAAGACCAACAGCGGTAACAGCCCATATACGTTTATTGGTGCAGGTAATTCAGTTTTTACATACTTTGAATTTTGCTGATATGGTGTCTTTAAATAAATAAGTTAGTAGTTAACAATGTCAGCCAATGAGAAGGATTTTCTCTCATGACGTGAATGGTGGGTAATCATCGCACAAAGAAGTGGAGGGACGCTCTCAGCTATTGTACACACGTTGGGACTGCAGGTAAAAACTATTGTTCCTCATTGGCTTTGCCTATTAAGTCGATACTGATCAGAAAGAAGGAGTTGTTAGTAAGAGGAAGCAGACGATTTAGTTTAGTTACATGCGGATTGTGCAAAAGGGGCTGCAACTCACTATCAGGAAGCTGTCCCTATTTTGTACATTCATTGATAGGATAAGACATTTATCACAGTGGAGATGTTTGTGCTCGTCGAGGAGCCACCAATACAGCATTTGTTTCCGATCTGTCTTCTGTGGTACCAGAGTAAAAAAAAACAAACAAAAAAAAAAACTGAACCCCTTACAAGAAAAAAAGCTCATTCCCTGACCGGGAATCGAACCCGGGCCGCGGCGGTGAGAGCGCCGAATCCTAACCACTAGACCACCAGGGAGAGATGGAAGTCATAGGATTTGGATGGATTACTTTTATGTTACTGATAGATGGTACCATGTAGTTTTATTTGTTTATTTTTTGAGATAAGGGTATCCATATGTTAAATTTCTTATCTGTTTTATGGTTGGGGGCTAAATCATTTCAGCAGACACTTCTTACCCGTTTACCGGATAATGTTAGCTTTAGGTAATGTGTAATGTTAGCTAACGTTAGCTAACGTTAGCTCCGGCTAAAGTTACCATACCGTAGCAGCAGGTCCATTTACCATCGCTTAACTTATTTGCTAAACTTATTTTAGCTAGGTAACGTTAACGTTGGCCTGTACTTACTAGTGGCAAGTGGTAACATAAGATAATGCAGTCAAAGTTGTTTGCTTTGCTAAGATCAGTTAGTGGTTAGCTAGCTGATGAAACCGAAAGTAAGCCTTGGTGATTGTTAACAGAAGCTACAACCCAGTGTTCTTGGCAGAAAGAAGGGGCAAAGATAAGTAAGTTTACTGTACTTCTCGCTTTACATCCACAGCGAGTGAACAACTTGACCTTGCGCTTGGTTTGGGTACAAAACCAGGGTCATTCACTTCGAGTTGTAACGTTACTATCATTGAAGTACAGCATTACAGTCTATTACTACACTGTTACTATTCAATCCACCAACCTGCGGTTTCCATCCACAAGGCTCTTGTAATGTCGCAACTTTCTGCCTCCATGTTTGGACAAGTGTGAACTGTCTTGAGCTGGTCCCTGTCAGTAATGCGATTTGAAACATTTTTACCTTTTTTCTGACCAATACTATAGGCACAATGTTGTTTCTCCCACGGAAAAGTTCACTGTAATCTTAAACCTAAGAATTATTTTAATCAACTGTGCTGGGCTTTATCATTTTGTACATACGTGTGTTATACATCATGAAAAAAATATGCCCATGATGACATGATGGTTTTAGGGCAAATAGCATAAAATACTAATTATATTGGAAATAACTGGGTATATACAACGTGCCGCTGTGGCTCCTTTGTTGCGAAATAATTCTTGGGAGTGGCAGACAGCAGATATCAAGTGTAATGTTGACTCACAGGCATTCAGTCCAAAAGTAACAGTGCCATACCTATTTCGCATAGAGAACATCAGAGGCAAGATCAGTTCAATGTTATTATCAGGTAATTGCCATGACCCTATCCTCTGCCCTTTTTCAGATCCAGAATGGCAGCCAAAGATACAGTGAGAGATAATAAGACAACTCTTCAGGAGATTCTGTCCACAGACCGTCTTTACATCCTTAACAAAGTTTATGAGAAGAAACTGATAACTATGCGTGAGTACAACAACCTGAAAGATGTCAATAAAGAAGATGTGGAAGGGCACGTTATCCGCCTTGTAGACAAGCTCATGAATAAAGGAGAGGACACCTGCCAAGCCTTCCTGAACATGCTACAGACTGACGAGGGCATCAAAGATACCTACCCCTGCCTGAAGAAGATGCCGTGGGACATCAGCCGTCTTCCGTCCGCCCCCTTCGAAAGTACCAGTTTGGCCCATTGTGGTTCATTCCCAACAGATACCATAGTTTTCAATAAACCCACATTAACATACATACTGCTGTAGCAGTCAGTGTTGTACTAAGTACATTAAGTTGATATCTAAAAGTTTTATCAAAAAGTGTAATGCTGTCCTTCTCTCCTTAGGTTTTCCAGTCCCAGAAAGCAAGGGGCAAAAGAAGGTGACATCATTACTTGACCTTTAAACCTCTTAGACACGATACAGCTGTAGAAATGTCTGAGGAAAGTAACATTAATTTAACTTCACCTCAGTTGTTTTACGCACTTATTAGTAAGTTGCAGCAGTATTATGTTCTCTTGTGTACGACAGGAACAACTGGTAGAGCAAAGGATTATGGGAAGGGCTGAAATCCACTCTAGAAAATTGTGTGTTTTAGTCCTAGAACTTACAACGCGCTGTGCCATCATGGATTTGTGTCAAGTTGTGGCTGTCTCCCCACTGGTTTTAGGACAAGTATCAGCTGACCAGCAGGCCTACTGGGCTCTGTGTGATCATCAACAACGAGAACTTCAAAGATGGCACGAGCAGAAATGGAACCAACAAGGACACCCGTATGTTGTGGAGTAGATAGGTTTGCGGTCTTACAGAGTTTAAGTGTTTTGTTGGTTGAAGCTTAAGGGTCTTCTTTTTCCATCCCTGCAGAGAGTTTGGCAGAGGTGTTTCGTTGGCTGGGCTTCAGAGTGCTGATGTGTAAAGACCAAACCAAGGACCAGATGGATCAGGCCCTGAAGTGGTTTGCCAACCTGAGCAGCTCCCCTCAGCCGCCAAACGTTCAGGAGTGGTCCGGCACGCAATTCACTGTCACCGACCTCAGAGAGCTTCCTCAGCATGGCGATGCCTTTGTCTGCTGCATCCTGAGCCATGGAAGCACTGGCAGTGTGAGTGGAACCGACCTTAGCCTGCTGCCCATCACTGACATAACCTCGACCTTCAACGGGAAGAACTGTTCCACCCTCATCAACAAGCCCAAAGTGTTCTTCATCCAGGCCTGCCAGGGGAAACAGATACAGCAGGGAATGCTGCTACCAGACCTGGCAGAAGATGTGGTTTCTATTCCATTGGAGGCAGATTTCCTGGTTGCCATATCCTCTGTAGATAATTGTATATCATTCAGAGATACACAAGAAGGGAGCTGGTTCATCCAGGCTCTGTGTCGACAGCTCAAGGAGGGCTGTGCCAGGTAAAGCTTACAGTTTATTTGGATTGTCTCCGGGGTTTAAATATCCAGTTGTGATGAAGAAGTGTTTGTTGATCTAACTTGTCCACAATATTTCATAGATTGGAACATCAAAATTCAGAATTCTTTCAGTGTCCACATAATAACACTGATGGTAATGTGAGTTTTCACTGTGTTTTGTGTGTTTGTTTCAGGGGTGATAACCTCACTGACATTCTCATTCGGGTGAATGATGATGTCAGCCAGAAAGAGGGGAGCAGTCAACTCGGCAGAGTGAAACAGATGTCTGAAGCCAGAAACGTCACCCTGAGGAGGAGCCTTGTGTTCTCACCATGCCGCTAAATCGCCACAAATCATGTAAACACAGAACATGTCATGTTTTGATTGTGGATAGATCAAGTACTTAGGTCCCATTCGTAAACATTCCTGTTTATACAAATGACTGAAATATTTTTGATATCACCCTTGAAACAAAACTTAAACGTCCCAGTTATCCAGTTCAGGGTTTTTATATTCAGGTTGTGAGCTTATGCACATTCATGTGATTTATATACACCAAGTATTTGCGTGATATGAATACCTATCAAATCATTTTATTTGAATTGCTGAAACTGTACTTTAATTGTTTTTATTTTTTTAAGTCATTCCAAATCTGTTTTTCAGTAATTACACTGATTTCTATGTGGGGCAGGGCAATATATTGATATTATATTGATATTGTGTCATGATATAGGACTAGATATTGCCTGGGATTTTAGATACCTTAATATTGTGATATGCGTTG
Source organism: Holocentrus rufus (assembly GCA_900302615.1). Taxonomy (NCBI): domain Eukaryota; kingdom Metazoa; phylum Chordata; class Actinopteri; order Holocentriformes; family Holocentridae; genus Holocentrus; species Holocentrus rufus. Next base: position 3,294 of record OMLF01042179.1, on the reverse strand, counting down.
TCTTTTGCTGGTTTTAAAGGCTGCTGCTTTTCTAGCTGTTCTGTTATTTGCCTCTATCTGCTTGTTCATCATACCCACGTTATTAATAATAGTTTATCAAACATCTTGTATTGTTTATATGTTGTGAAGGCACCAGTAGTCTTCCCTTAAATATTGTCACAATATCGATATCAAGGAATTCAGTGAAAAATATTGTGATATTTGATTTTGTCCATACCACCCAGCCCTATCTGTGTGAGAATAAATCATTTTTTTAATTCAAACAATGTTTATAATTTGTTCAGCTGCTCTGTTGGATTGTGATGTGAGAAAACTTGTCCTTCCCACCAACCTACATTACATTCGTCAGACTGCTTTGTTGTTTGATGACGTTAAAACACACGACAGCAGTGCATTTCCTGAAGAAGATGCAGGTGATTGCTGAGCTAAGATGATGTTAGATAAGTGTCACCCATTAATTAGAAATTCATGTTCAGCTGCTAAAGTTGAATGTTGTTGTATTATGTGGTTGCTAGGGTGTTGCAGTTTCTAGGGTATTACTTAAAAGGTCCAGCATTCAAAAATAAAATAATGAATATTCTTATTTACTGATCTACAAACATTCCATGCACACCATACATTTGATTTGAATACCTTCTACAGTGGTGTCCCTTCTAGAGTAAACAGTGGCTGCTAGTGTGTTCTACATACTTGCTTGGTATTTTTTAGATGGTTGCTGGGGTGTACAATGTAGGCAGTAAGGTGTTCCAGGTGGTTGCTAGGGTGCCACTGGTTCACTGAGAGGGTGCACTAGGAGGTTGCTGGGATGTTCTTAGTCGTTGCTGTTTGTGATATTAAAGTGTTCTAAGTGGCTGCTAAAGTGTTCTACGTGGCTCCTGTGCTGTTTTATTTGGTTGCTATGAAGTGGTTTCTAAGGTGTGCGAAGTGGTTGCTAGGGCGTACAAGGCAGATGCAAGCGTTCTCTTTGTGGCTGCTCCAGCCCATTTGATCCATTAAACATGCATTATTGGCATGAAAGGTAAGAGCAACTTTCCCAAAGCAAAATGATAGAGATCAGTTTGTATCAGTGTGTGTGTGTGTGGCCATCCGTGCATCCATGCATTTTTTGGCAGTTCAAGATCGTGGTGGTAGCAAGCCGAGGAGGTCTCCCCAGACATCCTTATCCCTGGCCACATCCCCGAGATCCTCCTGGGCAATGTGTGTGTGTATGTGTGTGTGTTGCTCACTGTACTACAGGTTGTTGCAGGTTATGGTGCGGCCAGATTTGCAGTGTTTACCTCTGAGTTTGGACTTGTCAAGCTCTTTGAAGTTGGAAATTTGGTAGCTGAATTGAACTGGGCTGTTTCAAATCTGTATAACTTGTCCAACAGTGACCACACGTCTTATCCAAACATTTCTCTCTTTATCTCAAGGGAGTTAATTGTGACTCAGAGTTGAAATGTCTTCAAGGGAACCCTGTTTTACTTTCATTGCAGACAGGAAACCTACTCATCTGTTGCCTGCTGATTTCCCCACCCTTAAAACCTGCACATATACTACAGGAAGCCTCCTACTCAGAGCTTTTATAAAGTAGAAGAGTGAATGAGGTGGGTTGTGCGCTTTATCATTTTTCTATTTTATTTTAAGTTTACTTAAAATACATGTCTTGCTAGGCTAAAACTTTTTTCCCCCTAATAAAGTCTGTTAGATGACCTAACACTTTTGGCTTTAACTAACCTAATACAATTTCATGGAACCTGTTAACAAAATAAATTGAATTTAACCATTAACCATTAAAACGAATTCCATATTCATTATAATTCAAGCTATTTGGATTCATCAAAGACAAGCGCTGACATGTTATCCAAACACTATGGCAGTAAGTGGATAATAAGTTCATTATGCTCCAGGGCTATAATAATAAAGTTGGTCCTACCATGAGAAAAAGAAATGATCCAACCAAAATGATCATTTCCATCCCCCAGCGATACCAGATGGGTTGGAGTAGGATCAGTGTGTATTATCGCTCTAATCAACCTGTCTTGGACGGGCCCATCTCTGTACACAAACAATGGTGACTCTTTAAACTTATTGGAGAGTAAATGTCAATGTTTCCTTTCTGTATCCCTGATTACATAAGCTTGAGTGGTTTAAGTGTTGACACATGAAACAGTGAATTGTTTCTCTTATCCTTATCAGCAGACTTCCTTGCAAGGAAATATTGTTTAAGGCCTGCGCCATTGCTGATGAAATCTCCTGTGAAATGGCAGATGCATCAAACCGCATATAATTGGCTTTTTGAAAGACCAAAATTGAGCAGCTTTAGGGTGTGAAAGGTAATGAGTCAAGGTCAGTATCCTTTTGATAAAGGCTTGTGTATAGTTTCCCATTCACATCTCAAGTACAGCTTTCGGAGAATTTCATATCAGGATTCATGGCAGATAAGGGGCAAATTCTCTGAGCTCCTCTTGAGAATCTTTGAAAAGAATGATCTTTAACATACCTAAAAAAAACTACCCAGTGATGTTGTAGGTGGAAAATGATTTTTATTCTCAGAAAAGATAAATTGGTGTTCAGCAAAGCCCACGCAAAGATGTGCAATACTGGGGGGAGTTCCTACCCACTTGTTCACTTGTACATAGTATTCCCCCTGGTGGAATGAAAAGAAACTTGAGCTTAAGAGTAAGAGATGCCAACAGACATGTAAAAACACTCGAAGGTGGATCCCTTTCCTCTGTTCTATATTGTGAAAGGCAGGCTACTCAAGAGCCTCAATTGCCTCAGAGCCTTCTTGATGCCCTCCTCATGCTAAGGCCTACTTCTGCTTAGTCATTACCTTAACATGGCTTTCTCCAAATGCCTCCATAGTTTTCCAGAAATTAGTATGTCGGAAGAATTGCAAATATGCACTCATTCACAACTGCATCCAAACTCAAGCAAGTAGGGGCACATAAGTGTTCAGCTAACATGTCTTATTTTGCCCTAGCGCAGTCTCAGATGTAATAGGTGAGTCAGTCATGATTTCCAATATAAGAACAGCTGCAAGATGGCTTAAACTCATATTGCTGTGTTTGAAGAGCATTGTTATAAATACAGATCAGAATCATTCCTCACATTTTATATTTTTCCCTCAGCCTCAGGTAAATGTAGGCAATGCTGTCAACTGATCAGCATAAAACAAATTAGAGAACATGTGGTAGATTTCTAATTTGGGAAGATGCTGAAGTTGAGAAATATGCATTGTATAGTATCAATGTTTCATGTAGCCTACAATGTCAGTTTGTACGGCCATCCTCTATCAGCAGGACACTTCAA